>CM019168.2:4384352-4486085 GCA_009739505.2 Apolygus lucorum | reverse complement strand
TGTCCAAGCTAGTTGGACGGTAACCCCATTGAATTCCAATATTGTGATTATACCAATGAGGAATTTCACCGATTTCTTTTGCATTTTTCCTGAATAGTTAATGGTGTGGGATAGATGAAAATCGGGCTGATTTCGGAAAATAAGTCTCCTGTTATTTTTGGGAGACAATCAAAATTTTTAATTTCAAAACTAACCGGGGAAAACAGACGTGCAGCGGGAACGCTCGCTGATTGGGCTGTTCGGATCGCCGTCTCCTCCCAGTGTTGCCCATTGGGACGACGAAATCGTGTTTCTAAGAGAAAAGTTATCAAACAAAAACAGGGGAACCTAATTTTCCCCATCTTGCTTTTTCTATTTTTTTTCTTCAGTTTTCGATTTCGAACTTTACTGTTTCATGAAATTTTGCATCTGGGGACTATAGTTCTTGATCTCAGCGCTTCAAGCAGCCATAAATGACCAGCATGACGTCATTTTCCCGTTTTTTTTTAAAACATTCGTATTTTCTACACTGTTTTGTTTATTCGTAAATTAGGAAGTTCGGGCTGAAAGTTTGCCTTAGGGGGTTTTTAGAGGTGCTGAATCCGATTTTGGGGTCAAAAAGAGGAAATTCCGATATGGTGAAATTCCTCATGAAACACTATTTTGCTGGTGAGGCCTAGTTTGGTCGTGCAAATAAACCAATTGATTGAGGAAGAGAAGCAGAGGAAAGAAAGTGGTGGTCGGGGAAAGAAGTAGAATTGGTACGTATTTGCAATGTTTAGTCCTTAAATTATGGTTTTACCCTTAATGTGAGTCTCAGTAATGTGAAAAGAACTAGTTTTACCTTTGGAGAAGTTTTATTACTTACAAGAATGAAGAAATGAAAGATTTGCATCACAAAAAATGAGATCAACACTATCAAATATGGAACAACTAGTAAGATAAATCGGATTAGACAGTCACTAACTGTGTCTGTATCGTCCCTATAGTGGGATTTTCTCTTGGTTATTTTCTGTCTAAATGTGGTTCATTGAAGTCCATCTGAAACTCATGGGTTAATCTATGAGAGGTGGACGATCTTGAGATTAAGATCACCTAGATTTCCAAGAGAACCAGAGAACATAGAGAAGATAATTTCTGTGTTTCGTGGAGAAGACTTTCAGCTTCCACACGCTCCTGCCGGCTGATTTCTGGGGAAAATTGACCCTGGAGGGACAAGAAAGGCATTGTGATGACACGCCCCCTATGAGAGTACTCCTAGCCAAAGGGTCCTCCTCCCTGGAGTTGTGAACGCCCGAAGGTAATATGGGTGAATGACGTGGGGAAGGACCTTCAGGAAGTGGGGAATAAGAGACTGGAGGACTGAGGCTGTCTTGTAGGCCATAGTTTACTCCAAACTATATAGTTTTATTTTATTAACTCTATTACTTATTTAACTCTATTTTATTAACTTTTATTAACTATTTTATTAACTTTATAGTAGAGAGAGAAGAAGAGAGCTCACATTGCCAATTTTCATGTATCACAACATTCCCACTTTTCTCACCAATGTTACGTTAAATACAAAGGAACACCTAATCAAACACTTTTAAAGAAGAAGAAAGAAAAATTCATTGAAGGGATGGAATTTGCTCAGATTTCATACCCGCAAGCCTGGAAGATATTAGGAAGAATCACTCCATAGGGGAAATCTGTGACGCTTACTGTGGTGGCGCCACCTCTGGAAGCGTAAATAAACTATCAGCTTAGGTGGCCGATCGCAAGAGTGGTGTGAACTGGGAGGGAGAGTAGAACGCAAACGCGAAAGTGACCAAAAGATGCCATTCTTTTTCGTCAGTTTCGTTAATTTTTGTTATTATCTTTATCTAGTTTCTATTTTCTACGTAATAATGTAGTAAACTTTCAATTCACGTCCATCAGGCGTTTTCACCCAGGTGCCATAAGGTGGGAATTGCTAAGTGCATCGTAAAATCAATATTGAATATGAGCATAAATTTGTCATTGTGCTCAATGGAACAGGAAAAGAAGTTAGTGTATTTAGATATCAAATGTAGAATATTTTGGGCCTTTCGAATTATGAACAATGCTGTGGCCGATCCAAACTGTGAAAGAAGCTATTAAAACTTAATTAACTATTATTATTTGCCTCATTGTTTTTGCTCTGTGTTCATACCTTCCCCCTTCTTCCGATTTTGTAATTAATAGTAACGAACGATAATTTTAGCTTCTTAGTCAATATGATCTGATTGTTTGGTTCAAGTTTCGTAGGTACCTACCCACATTGGTCATTTTTTTTTCTAAAAAAAAAACCGACATTTTCAACAAAGTAGGTGACTACCTGTAGTCAGAAATAGTTCCAGTTTGGTACCTACCTTGCATTTCCCAACGAGCGAATTTAAAAAAAAAAAAAAAAAAGCTTAACTATATTTTGGCCAATTAAAGTAATACAATGTTTTTTTAAGAACCGAATATAAATTTATCTACTCTTACATCAAGATTATTGAGAATTTGACGTGATATACTCAGTTGATGTAACTCTTTTTTCTTTGCCTAGTAGGGTAGTTTGGAATTGCCGGGTCTTGGGTTGGGAGTTCGAGCCGTTGTCCGCATTTTCGGTCATGAGGGCGTCTACAACTCTATCTATCGGCGTCCTCTACTACTAGCTGAGAACTTCTATTACGCTTCGCCAGATCGCAGCAGTAGAGGGGGATTCTTTCAGGCACACTTTTTAACCTTGAGTGACACTTCCTAATACTTCCTCCATGCCCGAAGTTTGGCTTGGCCCGAGGTCGGTTAGTTTATTATTTTGGTGTATTGTAGTTTTCCCGCTTAAATTGCTTAAGTTTCGACACGAAGGCTTGTTAACTCAATTTCTGGTGGAAGCGCTAGAGCGTTCTTCTTGACAGTTCTCGTCAATTAACGTTACCTTGATAAATTTTTACTTTGATAGTGAGGTTCTAAAAATTAATTTTTTCCAAAATCAGAAATATTTGCAAAAAATTTAATTGGCAAAAATTGCCCATTACTTCAGTTTTTAATACTTTCTGGCTTCTTTTCCATTGCATTTATTTCGTGTGGTCTCACAGCTTCCAGTTCCATTGTCTGAAGAAGCAACGGATCGTGTAAACGAGGAAGTGGAAAGTAAGCTAACTACATACTTATCAATTGTACTTTACATCAAAGTTTGTGTCAGTCTATTAATTTTGCACAATAGTTTGATTGAACTTTTATCTCACATATTTATACTGTAATGCGAAAATTGGAGGGTTTGACATTTAAGCGGTGAACTTCGCACGTCAACACGAAAGTGAACGCCTCATGCTGTCCTTGTTTCAAGTCAGGGCAGTTCCAACAAAGGCCGCATGGAGCGCTCCCTCCAATCAGACAGCCTTTGAAATATCTTATTACATTGTTCTCTTTTGATAAAAATTCTTTCGAAAATTCATGCTTAGACCCCATTGACTTTGAAAGGGCTACCAAATCTACATTGCTGGCCTCCATCTCTTAGGGATTGATTATTTAGTTTTCCAACTGTTTTTTCCACCTTTTTTTCACCGATTAACATCACTTACCTGTTTTTTGTTTCCACAGTGAAAGAACTGTACACTCCATCATCGGAACGATCGAAAAAACTAAAGTTCTGTGATAGATAGGTAGTGTGACGTAGGAACTAAATTTGGGGATTAACCCACGAAACGAGATTAACTTCAGATAATTTTGTAAGAAGGGAAAGAAAAAAAAATAATTAAATTAATCAAGTTTTATTTGAGTAGAATCTTTTACTCAATGATAAAAGCGAAATAAAGATTAGTGAACAAATTTTAAATTCAATTTGAGTCCGGCATGGGTACTTCTCAGGGACGTCACAGGTATAATTTTGTTAAAGGTAAAGATAGAAAACACCAAAATAGGTAGGTAGGTACCAAACTAATAATTGTTCAATAATACCTTAATTATTGTTTCTGTTACCTTGCTAATTTTGACGGCCGTCATGCAATAAACAATTCAATCTATTACTTATCACTATTTTCCAAGAGCTTTCAGGAAGGGAAAAAGACTTCTTTGAGACGAGTAGAAAGGCTTCCCCAGAAGGCATGTAGATATTCGTGTTTCGTAAATCCGAAACCTGAAACTGACCAACCAAAGTAATTTTTGGTTAGTGACGGTAGGGCAGAATCTCCGGAAAACAGAACTCGGGAGATAAAATAGAGAAGTTGAGTCGTTGGTATAGAGGCTTACCGGTACGGTACTTTGTGTGGGCTTCTCAAGTCTTTCCAGAGGAGTCCAAGGAATGAAATTGCGAATACGAGGCGCAGATACACCAGCACGACGAAGTTTCATGAGATCTGAGACAAAATTCAAAGAGTTTTGACTGATATCGTCCCAAATATGTGAAGGGAAGGTTTGCAGAAACGTGGTTTTCGAGGTGCTTACCCAAGTTGGATACACAGGAGATGACCGTGAGATCCTGGTCGATCCGCGGAAACTGATGATTGAATCCAGGTCCTGAAGAGTCTTCCAGCGGGAATTTACTATTATAACTTTTCGAATTCCGAAATGAAGATAGAGGAAATTTCGAAAAAAAAAAAGGTACCGTAGCGACGGGAGAAAAGTAGAAGGGGAAAGAGAACAAAATGGAGATGGCTCAGTGTCGCCTTCCAACGGGTCCTCAATGTCGGCGAGAAAAAGTTCCACGTTGCAGACTTTTCCGATTTAAATCAAAGAAATACGTTTCTGCTTCCAAAAATCCAATATTATGATTTTCCGGTGCAAGAAAGAATTATAATGAATATGAAGAGGAGAAATTAATTATTCGACTCAGCCTCAACTGCAGGTCAAGGTGTAGGTTGGTAACAGTGACGGACAGCTGTCACCGAAACCACGATTCGCCCAACTGGCGGGAGGATTCAAATATGTGAAGGAGAGGTTCTTTAAGAATACTAATATGGTTTTTTATCAGCCCCAACTGGATTCCATCTATTCCGGGAGCTGAATTTCCCTTCATAGATTGTAAGATTTTTTCTAGGTCAGTGTCCGTCATGCTATCCAAGACGAGAGCGAAATCTGTTGTTATTTGAATGGGAGGTTTTGTTTTTTGGTGCATACATGGAAAGTTAGCGAAGAGCTTCTTTCCAACTTGAGAGAAAAACGTATTTAGTGAGTCGCAGGCTTCTTTTTGTGCTTCTTTGTGGGGGATATTTTTGTTTTTCATTATTTCTTTGACTAGTGGGCATTCAATCCTATTTGTTTGATTTGTGCCTTGAATGGCTGATTTCACCGCATCCCATGTTTTTTTCGAGTTTTTTTTTTCGGGTCGAACAAATAAAGAACCACGAAAATCGGTTGAAAACTAGGGCTGGGCAGACGACACAAGATGTTGTCAAACACGCACATAAACATGCACCTATGGTTTTTTTTCTGCGGATTTGGATTCAGACTGGTCTGAATGGAATATAATTTGAAGGTGATTTCTAGAAGCCTAAAATCCAAATAAATATTATTTCCAGGCAAACTTAATTTTTAAAGAAGAAATACGAAAAAGCAAAAAACTCTTCAATCCTGAG
Source organism: Apolygus lucorum (assembly GCA_009739505.2). Lineage (NCBI taxonomy): Eukaryota > Metazoa > Arthropoda > Insecta > Hemiptera > Miridae > Apolygus > Apolygus lucorum. Next base: position 4,480,542 of record CM019168.2, on the reverse strand, counting down.
TCAGAGTTCTTGTAGAATAAAAGGCTCATTTCACCAGAAACTCAAAGAACCAGTGTGGGAGGCTAGCCTAGCTCGAAGAGTGGAATTTATTCGAGTTATAACATTTCCAAGTCAAATCCAACTTTTCCAAAACAAATTCAACCTTTTCCAAGTCAAATTCAACCTTTTCCATGTCAAAGTCAACCTTTTCCATGTCAAATTCAACCTTTTTCAACAATATTAGGGAAATGACGAAAAATGCGCACAAGCCCTAAATGTAGTACCAGATGCTTGTCTGTGATTGGGGACTGGGCTGAAAACAATACTCCACACGCAGTAGGTGCAAATGCACTCGTGCAGTTCAGTGCCAACTGCAGCTCACTTGTCTACCTCATGGCTTCGATACCCCCCTCATAGCGTTCGTGAACAGACTTGCTTCTGCTCAAAACATACATCATTTCGACGGTTCGCAAAGGTCAGCTTTCACATTTCTTGAGCCAACTAGTCCATGTGATCACCCGCTTGGGATTTCCATGTTAATGGAAGCACAAATGAAGGACTTTAGGAACAATTGGCGAAAGTGTCATTTAAAAATTTGAATCTATAGATTAAATTTTAAAAACTACTTCTAAGAAAAAGTTGAATTTGACTTTGAAAAGATTGAATTTATAAGTAACTACTTACCTACTTTAAAGTAAACAAAAAAAGTCAAAAAGCTTCTCATCTAAAAAATTTCAAAAATAATGGAAAGTTACAAAATCTCCACAAAAAAAGTAGTACCTAATAAAAAAAAAACTAAGATAATAATAATGAAATTAAAAAATCACAGATACTGCTCGACATTACCTCCTTCGGCCTGCAGACAAGTAACAAGTAACTTTTAATTTTTTTTAAGGTTTTTAGATGAGACGCTTTTTGATTTTTTTTTTTTTTTACATCAAAGTAGGTAAGTACCTACTTATCTACTTTCCAACATTTTTTTTTTAATTTAGAAGTGAGGAATTTATTTTTAATCCCGCCATAGCCAGTCCCCAGCCCGTGTTGCGGAAGGGGGAGGGAAAATAAAGTCCAAAAACATAATTTTTCCTTCTAAATTTTGAAATATAACGATAAAATCGAAGAAAGGAACTCACCACGTGATTCAGCGTCAAAAATAATGAAAAAACATGTGCCACTCTTGAGGTTTAAAAAAACGCACTTTTGCGCACCCTGGTCACTTTGAGCGCGAAAAGTACCAGTTGCGCGCAATGAAAAAAATCGGTTCGACTTTACACCAGATTAATCGCATAAGGACGCCCAAGTCTTACTGTGGGACGTCCTAAAAACAAAAAAAAATACTGCTGTTGCATGTTTTATGGATTTAGTGGTGTATTGAATTCATTGGTTGATATTTTTTTTTAAATTCATGATCTTTACTGTTGTTACAGACCAGGCTGAAGGCTGTAAAATCGTAGTGGAACCTAGTGAGGAGTCTCTTGAAGTAGCTGGCAAAGCTGAGACTTCTGAAAACTCAAAAGAATCAGTCGACGCAAGAGAAATTGTGTCCAAATCCCGACAGAGCAATGCTTCGATTGAGCGAGAGGTTGGGAGTAGGCATAGAAAAAGCAGGGCGTCCTCCGTGGGAACAGAAAAAAGGAAAGGAAGGCGATCGCAATCGAGTGACGGGAAGATAACTCGGGAGAATACCAGTAAACCCTCAGCTTCTAAAGAATCTTCTGAAGGACCTTCAAGCGAAGGACTAAGTTGCAGTTCAAGTTAGTAATTACCTATAGTTGGACCTCGTTATGCAAATAGCTGGTAAGCGACAAAAGTCGATTTTGAGAAAAACGCATCCAAAGTTTTTACGAGTATACACGTTGTTTTGGTAGTTGGCATGGGAATTAAGAGGTCAAACTTCGTCTCTGGGGGTTTTTTGGTAGAGAGTAGTAGTTTACATCAGTAGAGAGTAGATTAAATTTGGCTTACATTGAGTATGACTCAGAAGAGGTGGGGTGGTTTCCTATAACTCGGCTATTGAAAAATAATCTCGGCTTGATTCCGAGTCCAGAAAGAGCCTGGACGATTTCCTATTAAAACACCAATTTCCCTTACATATTATTCTTTTTTTTTCATCAAGAAAATACTAGACTGTCTACTACGATATTCAAAAAAAAAAAACCGTTTAGATCATCAAAAAAATAAATGTGGCTACCCCTACACAAGAAAGTCCGATGTCGCCTTCAGCAATATTGTTCCACCGGGTGCAATGTTGGACCTGAGGTTTGATTTCATAGAAGAAAAAGTGAATGTGATTTATGCGCCTCCTCATCCTTAACATAAATGGCCAACTTTGCACCGGCTCAAAGTTGCCCTGATTTTACCTAATTTTGGAGGTGGCTTCAAGGTTTCGTGATGAAATCTACTCGCAAGTAATCCCAAAACTAGAAATACAAATAGTAACCATGGAATCAAAATGTTAAACACACCTTAGGAGCAGATATTCCTAATAACGAAACGAAAACTGGCTATCAAAACTGGGCACTGATAATCACTTGGAGAGATGAATTAGAGGTGTGTCGGTACAGCTGTACCGGGACTGTGGAACCGAGTATCAGGTTGGAACGGTTCCACGCAGTGACAAAAACTCGACCCTTACCGGTCCAGTTCCACGGACTGATAAGATATCTTGATATGGCTCTGGACCGGGAAGAGAATCTTTTCCATCGGTCCAGTTCCATCCTCACCAATCAGAATGATCTGATCAATCATCTCATCAATCTGATCATTCTGATTGGTGAGGATGGAACTGGACCAGTAAGGATGGAACCGGACCGATAAGATATCATAGAGCAATAGCAATGGCTCTGGACCGGTAAGCATGGATCTTGTTCTCAGTTCTGTTCCATGTTGTACCTGGAAGCGCCCTTACTACTTCCATGGACTGAGAATGGTTCATGGAATGGCTCTTGAGCGGGAAGTTATCTTCTGGACTGGTTAGCATGGAAGTTGTCTCCAGTTTTATTAATTTATTATTGTCATGTTAAGTTCTTAAACTGCAACGTCATTATTCTTTCCTTGAATTGTTTGGTAACTATTATTTATAATAAATTGCCTCTTCTGTAACACTTGTTCAAATTCCTTCCTTTTAGCGAATTGTCAAGGAAAATGATGCTATTGTATTGCAAGTTGAGATCATAAGCATGGAAGAAGGGCGATAGGGATTTGACTGCCTGCTTCATCCATGCCATGTGAGTGGGATTTGATCGCCTGTACCGGTAATGGAACTGTACCGGTAATTTGGAACGGTTACATCTTTGTCACCATAACCGTTGGAACCGTTCCAGGGAAATACCTGGACCAACACACCCCTAAGATGAATATTGTTCGTACGCGGCGCACGTTTTCTCCTTTCCAGATGTTTTGGCAAATAAATGAAGGTCTCATCTTGCTTATAATAATTCAGCTGAGGAACTACACATTTTTATAAAATTGTAAGCGTTAAATGAAGTGAAAAAAGTAAAGTGGTTCAAAGTTACCCCAATTGACTGTATATGTTTTTCTTCATGGAAATTAGTAGCCGAATCGATTTCTGGAGTCAAAATTAGACATTTTTGAGTGTAAATTGTCAAAAAACGATGATAAGATATTACGCTCTCGTAAACCCGAAGTTACGACTATTCTGTTCATTTTAATTCTTGAAACATTAATTCATTTGAATTAACATATTAATTTAAGAAACCATTTCACATTGATTATTTTGTCATCCTACTTGGCTCAAAGTCAATCGTATTTCATATCTCTGTTCTGAGTGTAAGAAAAAACTGCTGAATCAATAAAGATAAACGTTTATTCACTAAGAGTATAAGCTTAAACTCTCCACTAAGTGTTGAGTTTTCAGAGGCAAAAAGTCGTATCATGCCGATTTAATGCAAGAAGTCGTATCGTCGAAATAGGCAGATTCCCGTATCAGTGTCAAGATACGAGTTTCCTTCTTCTGAATAGCTCTGATACGACTAGTTTCTTAGCAAAATCAAGTTAACACGCCATATCGCGAAAATCGGGAGGCTTGTTTGAGGCATTTCTAATAGAGATACGACTCTAAAACTCCGAAAATCGATAGAAATCGACCCCCAAAACCCCCGGGTACCAATAACTCAATTTGGTCAAATTTTCACGTTACGACTTTCTGGCTTTATAGGTACGTAAAACCAGTCGCTCGCCACAATCCACGGATTAGAGCTCCGAATTCGATAGGCAGATAATAAGTCAGACAAGACGAAATCTTTAAAAACGAGAAAACTAAGGCACATATGAACTAACTTCTTACCACGAGTATTCATTTTAATGTTTTTTAAAAAACACAATTTTTTGTTGGAATCTCGGATGGAAGAACGTGACCGTGACAATAAAATTCTTAGATTAATTAGGGATGGGTATCGATACTCGATATTTCGACATATCGATACTTTTGTACCGATACTAGATATTTTAGTATCGATACAGCTCAATCCGATATTTTTGGATATCGATACTTTGGATCCGATATTTCTAAATATCGAATATCGATACTGTTTTCGCGGAAAATTCAACTTAACGGCTAAAAAATGAAGAAGGTAGAGAGGCGTTTGGGTCATCACTCTTTGTTTGCAATTTATTTTATGTACCAATTTAAAATGTTCTGTACCCTAATGGAAATAAAACAAATTTAAAAAAAACGTCTGCCAAGTTGGGTGGGCAGTATAGCTTCCTCACTCATTGTAACATGGACGTATAGAATCAGTTGGCGAAAAAATTATGATTCAAAGAGTTATTGAATACCAAAATATTGGCGATAATATGCGGGATAATTTATCGGTCCACCGTCTAGGACCTAACCCACACAATCCCTGAAAATTTCATCGAAATTGGTTGAATAGTTGCGGAGTTTTGGTTGTAACAATAAATTTAAAGTTCGCGCATGCGCAGCGGCTATTGCTTGATCAATTTGATTGAAACTTATAGGGTGTCTCTTAGAAGTTAGTCCCTAACTAACCTCCAAATTTGAGCAAAATCGGTTCATTAGAAACCGAGAAACCGAGGTTCCAGGAAATTCACGTTTGCGCATGCGCACTCGCTCCTATTGGTCCGAAGGTGCTGAAATTGATAGGGGACCGTCTAGGACCTAACCCGCACAATCCCTGAAAATTTCATCAAAATCGGACCACAGGTTAGTATAGTTTTGCCCGGGACAAGGATTGACCACAGACAGACTGACAGACAGACAGACACGGAACCAAAATTGTTCGGGAAGCTCTAAAACGCAAAAAGCAAGTGGAAATTTTGATTTTGGAGGACATTTTTTTTTTTTTTTTTTTTTTTTCTTCACTTCTTTCACGAATAAAAAGCTTCCCTACCTTCGGTAGTGAGGAAGCAAAATCACTCTGCTTGGACTCCTAATAGTAAAAAATGAAGAAAAGTTGTTGAAAAAATTATTTTTCTTGAGAAAATTGGATAATATTGATAGTTTGTGACACTAAAGTATCGATACTCGATATTTTAAAATATCGATACTCATGCCCAACGATACTTGGAATATCGATACAGTATCGATACGAAATATCGATACATTTATAACGATACCCATCCCTAAGATTAATCTGTCGCTTACCAGCTTGTTGACTCAGGTGTTTGGCCCAGCTACATTTACGCAAATCCCTGGTAAACGACAATCTCTGGCAGTTACCAGGTGTTTGCGTAACTACTGTAGTGACCAATTGGTGCTTACCTGGTATTTGCAATGAAACCTAGTGGCGCTTACTATGTATTTGCGAAATAAAATTCAACATTTGGCGCTTACCAGGTTTTTGCAAAATAAAAAACCGCGGATACAAGGCTTGTCGCTTACCTGACGTAATAATTTAATTACTTTTAATAAACGTAACTGAATGAAACCACTCCAGATTCGTAGATCTTGACAAGCTGAATCCAACGATACCAAAAACTCGATTTTCGATTTTTGTCGCTTACCAGGTATTTGCAGAACTGGGTCCAGTTGAACCTTAAGTGTTATAGTTATTCCCCCCTTTAAGTGTTGGTGGTCGCTAGAGTAACCACCCATCTGATCCCTGAAAGCGCAAGCCATTTTTCATTGAGAATCAGGCTGAAATGCTTTATATTCCATTCATAATAGCCCCAAGACTTGAAAAAACATAACAGTCAGTTTGTAAAAGCTTCTGTTTTGTTATAATTCAGGTTTTCTGGTGGTCAATATGGCGACCACAGAACTTTCAGGACAATGCACTGATTGTAAAAAAAGTACGGCTCTCAAGGCTTAGTGGTCTCTATAATGACCACACTTTCATCGGGGGCAATACGGCGTATTGCGTATTGAATACGCGGTCATGGAATAAATGCGCAGAACCTCAAAATAAGATTTTTATTCATATATTTATGTTTGACGGTATTCAGTTATAGACATCACAGCTCTGGGAATTGGTCGCACTGATCACAATGGTCATGCGCTGATTTAGAAGCGTAGACGCTTATTTCGATCACAGAAAAGATATCAGGAACTAGAAAAAATTTGCTAGTAAGGCACAAAGAACCACAAAGACTTGAAAAAACATGACAGTCAGTTTGTAAAAGCTTCTGTTTTGTTAAAATTCAGGTTTCCTGGTGGTCAATATGGCGACCACAGAACTTTCAGGACAATGCACTGATTGTAAACAAAGTACGGCTCTCAAGGCTTAGTGGTCTCTATAATTACTGGTACCAGTACTGGTACCTATTACCTCCTACTCACCTACATGACAAGAATGTATGGCACAGAATTTCCAAATCCGCCACTGATTTTGGGAGACCCATAGTTGAAACGCTGAAGGCTTGGTGGTCGCTACAGCGACCACCTCTACTTGTCACATGGCATCGGGGCTGGAGCTCGGATTATCCAAGCCGAACATAATTTCGATTGGAAAAACACTCCAAAGCGCGTATTAGGTTTCAGATTCATGAAACCGAATTGATTTGACCATGAGAAGAGTTTTCATTAGTGAAAAAATCGGGGAAACAGGAGTGATGTCGGGGTTATCAGCATGGGAATCAGATGAAATACCAATGTTTTCAATCTAAATGGAAGTTTTTTATGGCTGCAAATACTTGATTGAAGTAAAGTACATGAAAATCTCTTACTTACCTCAATCGGAAAACCGCCAGCAGAAAATTCAAACGCCAGAAACATCCACAAACCGGAACCACTTTCGTAACCTTCCAGAATCAGGGGCAAGATACTACACATGTGGTAACTCTAGCGACCACTTCGATGGTTGGAATCGATCCCACTGTTCGATCGATTATTTTTGTGTTCCTATCGATTCCTTGCAGTTCAAAATATTGATATAGTGGCTCCTTCGCGCACTCTGACTTAGACATTTCTAACTAATGCAGTAAAGCAGGTGGTAATATAGCGACCACAAATCCTTCAGGGAAAAGTAGTGTTCTGTTCCTTGAACCCTAAAGGGTTAAAACCAGAGAAAACCGTCAACTGTAGTTTTGCCTGTTGACAAGAGGTAAAAACGCATTATCTATTTTCCACAATCTTTACATAAGCTCACTTAGAGCATTTCATTGTTTATCAATACCGTATTTTTTGTTTAATTCAGGAAATCGGTCGTCAACTGCAGGCTCTAAAGATGGCTCAGCTTCTGAGCCTCTCGAAAAGAAGAAGCACCAACTTGAGCAGCAATCTTCCGGGAGGCCGATGTCCAAGATGCCTCGCAGATCTTCGCGCCCCAAATATCCTCCCGCTGATTCTTCCAGTTCACGTCGACCGAGTCGTTCGAGATCTCTCCATGACTACTTCAGCGAACGACGAACAAAATTAACCAGCATCAAAGAGGTGCCTGAGGTATGGAGTAAACCAAATTCAGCGTTGAGTTGAGGCCCACCCTCCACTCAATGGTGCGAAATCCTGAGTGCTGGCCGGAGGTACTTTAAGTGCCCCTCAGCCTCAGCTATTATCATTTCCCTACTGAAAATTATGTACAGAAAGTCAACTATCTATTTTGTTTGGTGGTTTGTTTGTCTAATAAAAATACGGCGTAATCCTTGCCACAGTCATAACTTCTACATTTCTCACCCAATTTCGATGCAATTTTCGGGGATCATGCGGGTTGGCGTGTAGATGGTCCCCTATGACATGCATTGCCCCCAGACTGACAGTAGCCACTCCGCATGCGCAAACGTGAAATCCTTCTACTGTTTGCAGATTGAAAGAATGCGGATGGTTTGGTGAGGTGTCCTTGTGTATTACAGTCCCAAAAACATCCTCCTTCTTCTACCTGCCACTCAAGCCAGGGAAAATGAGACCGAGGGTTGTTGACTATCGACCAATAATGAAGTAGAAGGATTGATTTTCACAGACCGTTCGCGTACTTCAACCCCTTCAGTCCCCATTTAAATCGGACCAAGATAAAATTATTTTGGTGATTGAAACTGATAAAGGGAAGCCTAGGGATGATTCATGATTTTTTTCAGATTTTTATTTTTATTGGTTCATTGAGTAATAAAGTGGGTTGTATAAGACCCACCGGGTCTCCGCGTAACCAAAATTTGAGAGGTTCCATCAATCACAAAATATTCGTGGGAGTGAATAATATACATTTGATTGAAATGAATTATTTATTAATTAAACTTTCAGCTTGAAAAAATCGACATTCACAGCCCACATAAGTGAGGCACTAATAATCATAGTCTAGGAAAAATTCCAAATCACAAATCAAGAAGTAGAAACTACTGAAAACTAAATAAACTAAGTACTGAACTAACTAAGCTATACTTATTTTCACAGTTCAGTGAAAATACTGGTTTATACTGAGTGGAACTGGCTGGAGCAATTTCGACTCTTATTCAGGCACAAGTGAACCATCCAGATGGTTGGTTCAACCCAACCCAAACCGATCTCTAACCTATCCCTAACTCCTCTTCCCGAATTGTGTCTGAAGACACAAACACATTTGCGAGCTTTCTCAACCGTTTTGCAAAGGATAGAGAAGCCTGCAAGGTTATGGGTTGTCTACAACCCATGGGGTCTGAAGGGGTTAAGGCAATGGTTCCCAATTCTATACAGGGTGTCGTCCAAACTTCAAGGATCAATTGTACATATAATGCGCCTCTTCTGTGCCCGTCCGTTAGCTTCATCCTTGTTAATAAATTGTTAGTCTTGTAAAAAAAAAAAAAAAAAATTGTACATCTAATTTAAGTAAGAAAATGTATCGTAGCATCTTTGTTTTAACCCCTTGTTCTTCCAAGTTTTTTTTTTTCAATTTCAAATTTTTTTCCGTGTTCTTGAACATGTCACTAAAATTACCAGAACTACCTTAATTTACCGTAAACAAGTAAAAATAAGGGCAACGTTAGAAAGGGCGCCAAATTTCCCATTTTCCTACAAAAAATCATTTCCAGTAAAGGATGGTGCTTCTTTCAAATTTTAAAGGCGAATGAAGAGTAAACCTGAAGGGCAAGTGTTGTGTATTTTGTCTGGAGAAGCTCGGGGAAAAATCACTCCACGAATTATGAATATAACGTTTTATTATGGGTAGACTGTGCTGCACAAAATTACGAGATGAGGAAGGGACTAACACGTTTACTGGACTAACCTTCCTGTATAGATAATACATTAGGTTTCCCTATCATCGATCTACAAGCATCGATATAATAGTCTCCCCCCACAAATAATTCCTGTAACCAAATATATATAAAGACATATGATATTACAAAAGTATAAATACATTATATAAGTTATATTCCTGAAAAATTTCTTGAATATTGAATGCAGTAGGTATTATTATATTTGTTATAACAATTGTTATTGAACCATGTTGAATTAGGTATTCACATTTGCACATAATCGTCTAAATAGGCTGGTGGACGCCGCAATCGGTTTGAGCGGCGAAAAGGTTCATCTTGTAGAGGAGGAGCATTCAGCAATTGTTCAGGCTGAGTTGATGTATCCTGGAGATCTGGGTGTTCTAAAGCTGCATAGTCTTGGGGTAGCAACGTTTCAGGAAAATTTGGTTCGTGAGTGCATTGGTTGCTAAGCTCTGACGACGCTGATTGTTGGAGTTGGCTCTGTGACGGAACTTGCCCTCGGTCTAGGGGAGCTGTCGTCTTCTTCAACTGATTAGCATGACGCTTCAACTTGTAACCATTGTCGAGCTCAATTTGATAGTGAAGTTCTCCAAATTTCCTTATCACTTTGCCCATTTTCCAAGAATTTCTGTTATTGGAGTACCATCTAGCTATTACTCGGTCACCCACTTGAAACTGTCTTGCTTCAGGTAGGTCGAAAGTTACACGTTTTTTGGCTTGCTTTACAGGTGGTCTAAACACATCGAGTTGACACTTTATGTTTCTGTTGAGGTATTGTTCTGCTGGGGTTTTTCCATTTTTTAGTGGAGTTGCTCTATATCTGAACAATATCTCCCTTACTTTGTGTTGTATTGAATCCTGTTCAGTCATACTCATCAATTTGGTTTTCAAAGTTTGGATGTATCTTTCGGCCAGGCCGTTCGTAGCTGGGTGTCCTGGGGCTATGAATTTCTGACTAATCCCTGTATCTTGGCAGAATTTTGAAAACGCATCACTGCGAAATATTGTGGCATTGTCAGAAACCATGACATCGGGAAAGCCGTGAGTACAAAAGATATCCATGAGTAATTCTATGGTAATGGCTGTTGTGGGAGCATCTTTGAGGATTCGTACTTCAGCCCACTTTGATTTTGAATCGACCAGAACCAAAAAATGATGGTTAAGGAAGGGACCGGCGTAATCCACGTGGATACGCTCGAAGTTTTGAGTGGCCTCATCCCAGAGATGTTGTGGAACCTTTGCAGGGCTTTTCTGGTTTAGGGCGCATTCTCTGCAATCCTTCACCATCCGCTCTATATCTTTATCTATAGTTTTCCAGTAGCAGTGTCGACGGGCTAATTGCTTCATTTTTACGATGCCGACGTGTGTTCGATGCAGTTCCTTGAGTACCTCCGCTTTTAGCGATTCAGGAATGAGGACTCGATCGTTTTTGAAAATGATGCCACTGGAAGTGCTATAGTCAGGATCTTGCAGTTTGCCTGTGATTAGGTCTTGAAGAAGCTTTGAAAGATGTTCATCTTGAGCTGTAGCTTCCACGATCTTGGTACTGGTTATGACATTTGAAGAGATCTGGTTGATGAGCTGATCTTCTAGAGTTTTGACTTCTGCGTTGAGAATATAGTCACTTGCCAAGGTGCTACAATGGTTTGACTGCTTAGCTCTCGAAAGGCAGTCCACATGTACGTGATCTTCTGCTTTCTTGTGCATCACGTTGTAATCGAAATCTTGCAAAAAGGTAGCATATCTGAGCAATCGGCTTGATGTAAATGAAGGTAACTTTGAATCAGGATGGAAGATGCGAGTAAGCGGCTGGTTGTCTGTGATGAGGGTAAATTTCCTCCCGGTAAGGTACATGTGTAATCTTGAAACACAATATACGATTGCCAGCGCTTCTCTATCCAACTGGGAATAATTGCTCTCAGCGTCTGACAGAGATCGAGAGATGAATGTGATAGGTCGCTCTATGCCATCTATAACGTGAGAGAGAACGCCTGCAATGCCTGTTGGGCTCGCATCACATGCCAATGTCACCGGAAGAGCTGGGTCGTACGGAATGAGAACCTTATCACTGAGAATGTCAGCTTTCAGTTGCTCAAACGCTTTTCTGCATTTCTCGTTCCAGACCCACTTAGCCCCCTTTTGCAGGAGTCGACGGAGAGGGTAGGTGATCGATGAAAGGTTGTGGATGAACCTAGCATAATACGTCACCATTCCGATATAACGGCGCAGTTCATCAGCATTCTCAGGTTCCTTCATTGTTGCGATGGCTTCGATCTTCTTTGGGCATTTAGAAATTTGATTGTGACTTATGCAATACCCCAAATATTGCACTTTTGGCTGGAAAAATGAGCACTTCGATTTGTTAATATGCAGGTCATACTTTTTAAGTCGTGCCAAACATGCAATTAGACGGCGTTTACATTCTTCGAGTGAAGGCCCATGTATGATTATGTCGTCATAATATGACATGACGCCTTCAAGATTGCTCAAAATCTGGTCTAAAATTCTGTTAAATTCGCTGGGTGCAGACTTAATGCCAAATGATAGTCTATTCATACGGTAAGTACCGCGATGTGTGGAGATGGTCTGTATTGCTTTGCTTTTCTCACAGACTTGCACATGCAAATATGCCTTGAAGAGGTCCAGATGGCAAAAGTAGGATGAATTACGGAGACTGTTGAGTATATCATCTATTTTCCGAATAGGGTGATGTGCAGATTTTAGTTGTTTATTCACGCTTACTTTGTAGTCCACGCACAGTCTGAGTGACCCATCAGGTTTTGGAATGATCACGAGCGGTGATCCCCAATCGCTGGTATCGACTTTTGAGATGATGCCACTTTTTTCGAGGTTATCAAGTTCTTCGTTTACTCTGCCAAGGAGGGCGTATGGAACAGGTCGTGCTTTAATGAAGACGGGCTTTGAACCAGGTCGCAGTTCCAAGGAGCAAGTAATTCCTGGGACACATCCAATTTCTTGTCTAAATATGACATCGAAGTCATGCATAATGTCTGCAACAATATCAAGAGAATTGATGTTTGACTGTGCTGGTGTAGGATGGTCGAGGTCTTCTAGCCGAATTTTGAGATGCCTGATCCATGATCTCCCTAGTAAAGGTGCAAATTGACTCGGGACCACATACAGTTCCTCGGTTGATATCTGGCTACCATAACTGACTTTCACTTCAACTTTCCCTAAAGGGTTAAATTTCCCTGAAGTGTAGGATCGAAACTGGACACTGGTTTTCTGGAGTTGTACATTATGTAAATTTAACTTTTTGAAGTCAGAAATGGGAATAAGAGTAACTCCAGCTCCTGAGTCGACTTCGAAAGTTTGTGGCTTTCCTTCTATCAGAACTACAACGGAATATTTATCAACGTCGCTATTGAATATTTCGACCACATTGTTTATACCACTCACATCGCGAATTGCGGTAATATCTATTTGATTCGCCGATTTGGACTGGAATTTTGAATAATTATTAGAAGATTTTTCCCGCATCCGAGTGGTAATACAAACTGATGAGACGTGGCCAGTTTTTTCACAGGAGCTACAGAATAATTTAGTTTTATCACTATGACAGTCTTGGGTCTCATGATTAGAACGTCCACACCTCAAGCATCGGTTGTCGATTCCGAGGTGCTTGTAATTTATTTTTGAACTGGATCTTGAGCGATGTTGCCTGGATGAGGATTGAAAACGATTACCTGAGTGGCTACGTTGGCGGGAATAATGTCGACTGTCTTTCTTTGAAGTGGAGCGAGATCTCGAGCGCCGGCTAATTTTGTTGATGTCTTTATGAGTGAATGCTGAGTCTACATGTAGCCCTCGACTTGAAATTTCCCTGCTGTCAATCTTCGAAGCCTCCAAAGCCAGTGCCTTTTTCTGAATATCATCGAATTTCATGTTTTCGTTATCTGCTGTCTGTAGGATCGTTTCACGTATCGCGTTGTCACGCAGGCCACGGATGAATTGCGCACGCAGCAGCATATCAGCAATGCTACTTTTGCAGCTCTCCCTAGGACAAATAAATTCACAATCTGAGATATCCCGGCGAAGTAGAGCAAGATATTCTGCAATTGATTGGCCTTCACTTTGGTAGAGTGAGAGAAATCTATGTTGAGCCACCAAAATATTTTTCTTAGGACAAAGATGAGTTTCTAGAGCTGCGAGAAGGTCGGCGTATGATTTCTCCGTGACGGGCGTAGGGGCAAATAAAGAAACGATGAGCTGATAATAGCTTGGCCCGATCGAATTAAGCAACATTTGGGCACAAAGAGTTTTATCCGCAAATGCGCCTTTCATTTTAAGATAATTTTCGAATCGATCCTTGTACATTTTAAAATTTTCACTGGCTGGTACAAAGTTTTCAAAGGGAGGAATAAATGCAGCAGCATTACTTGTTCCTTGTGGTGTAGGTATGACAGACTTGAGCGCAAGTTTCGAAATTGCGTCCACGAGCGACTTCTGTTGTTGTTGAGCTTGCTTTTGTTGATCATTGAACGCAGCCATAAATGCTTGAAACTGATTCGCATCCATTTTAATCAAAATTATTGAAGATTTGATCAACGGGAATAACTTATTGACGATTTGACGGCGGAATAATTGATACGAATAGAGGTAGTCCGGGAGATACCTTATCAATCGTTCGATTCCATGTATCAATTGAATTATCGATTAATTGATGTATTGTATCGAATGAGAACATCGACCGTGTGGCTGCTCAATTTCCCAATAAATTATATCGGATTAAAATCGCCTTACCGTCAGTCCTGGACTTCGTTGGAGCGTAAGGGCCAGGAATGTACCCGGAAAAGTAATTTTCACCTCAACTGGTTTCTCGAAAGGAAGTCGGCACTGGATCGGGAAAAAGGTGGTCGCTGGCGTCCGATCACCGGCGATCTCATTTACTTACGTCGCACGCACACTTGCCTGTTCACAACTCGTCGCCAATCTGTTGTGTATTTTGTCTGGAGAAGCTCGGGGAAAAATCACTCCACGAATTATGAATATAACGTTTTATTATGGGTAGACTGTGCTGCACAAAATTACGAGATGAGGAAGGGACTAACACGTTTACTGGACTAACCTTCCTGTATAGATAATACATTAGGTTTCCCTATCATCGATCTACAAGCATCGATATAATAGCAAGTGAACTCACAATCGAGATGGAATTCTTTCCTAACAATTGGCAGAGTGGAGGGGCTCTCTAACTCATTATGACTTGAGCTGCTCAGTGCCCAAATTACGAAGGTCTGAGATATGGAGGCTCGGCTTTTTCTCCAGCCTGACTCACCAGGCTACCTAAGATTTTGGAACAGGTAGTCGTCTATGTTAACAGGTATACCCTTTGAAAAATTGGCCAGCCGCATTCTCTCTATCTGCGAACAGTACACTTTCCAACAAAATTCAGATTGTGCGGGTTGACTTCCCCTGTGAGGTAGTACAAGATACTTGGAGATTGATGTTTTGAGATAAGCTGCTATGCATCGGTTCATCTATACAATTGGGATAAGAATACGAGGAAACTATGTGCCTCATCGACTTGGCAAACGTTTTTCCTCTCTTTTGTTGGAATTTGAGGCAACGAAGCTAAGCGATGATGATAATTCTTACATTTTTCCAGCAAACCAACAATTGCAAAAAATTCTATGATCTACGATTAGAAACATTCAGAAGCACCACATCATGTACTTGATGTATCTATTTTTTCAGGAATCCCCACGGTTGGCACACCGAAAACCGAAAAAATCGATGAGAGCGACGAACAGTCTCACAGCCATACATTCATTGATAAGCTCCACCAACTGTATTGACTCCAATTGGATGGCCGAGTAAGTGAAAGTGTAAATGGTTCCAGAATCAGATTACCTACTTAGGCCACTTGATCGACAGAGGCGGTATCAGACCAACTAGGGAACATCTAGAAGCAATCGCAAAAATGTTGAATAACAATTTCAACCAAACTTGGCAACACTGCCCTTCTGGCATCAAGTAGGCACTTTTCTTTTGACGCCATCTTGTTCAATATTCTTCTATTCATTCTGATGTTGATAAGCAACTGTGCTCTGCCTAATACGGAAAAAAAAGCAAGCAAAGTAGAAGAGTAATAACACCTTTCTACTCAATAAAAACATTAAATTTCTAGCTGATTGATGTTTTTATTGAATAGAAAGGTGTTACTTCATGCTCACTACCATATCTACGAATAATGCGTTGGTATTTTATGTACGAAAAACGAAGGTTTTCTTCGAAAAATCCACTTTCTAGAAGTCGGAATCATTCGGAAGTATCACTATTTGATTCAGCGTGAAAAATTACATAGGAAATGATACTAAACTCGTCAAGCCATCGAGAGTGACCATACACCGCGTAAAACACTGTAATTTTTTTGTAAAACACACGTTATCTTGCATTCAAACTTGATTTACTCTTCTAATTTGAATTTAAAAAAGAAAAATTGATATACCGTTGTAAAGCTGACAATTTAAGCATATTTTTTCTGAAGAGCGCCCATCGAAATGGACAGGCGTTCAAAGTGAAAACTCCAATTTAAAAAGAGTCATATTTCGAGAAAAAAAAAATTGAAGTTTGCTTTTTGACTTGATTTTTTAGAAATGGTTTAATTCTAAAAGATTTAGGTTTTACACTAGGCAGCTTGGAAATTTAACGCTCTTCCCGACGATATTCTTAAAATGTGAATTTATTTGGTAAATAACCGGAATTATGGCAATTTTTGAGTCGAAAACGCGAAAAAAAACTTAGAATTGAAAAAAAGGCATTTCGAGTGAGTTAAGAAAAAATTGCCGGGAGACATTTTTTGTAGCAAATTAGTTCTACAATCGATCCTTGAAGTTTGGTCCATCCAAATGGTAGACACCCTGTTTAGGTATGATGTTATAGAAAAGTCACAATTTTAATGCAAATTTATTTTCACGAGGGCGTACCTAAAGAGATTTTAAGGTTTCCTTTGTGAGAGCGAGAAATTTGAGGACATTGGGCTGGTTGAAGCTTCACACGTTTCTGAAAAAAGTTCTTCCAACAGGAGGGTGAAAAAATCCATTACTTAACACATCTACTGTCCAATTTGTACCTATCTCTGATGACTATAAACTCTCAACCAAAACACCTTGAGAGGTCCTTCCACTGCGGAGCTCGTTTTGAAATGAGAAGGTTAAGTTAGAGGTTTCTTTAGTGTGAGGTTTCCAATCTTGACCGCTCGCGACCGCACTCCTCAAAGCGGTCGGGTTTGGGTCGACCGTGGTCGAGTTGCTGGAACAGTGGTTCAACCGCGAAGTTGGGCAGATTGTCGTGCTGGAACAGTGGTTAGTCGTAATGCGCATGCGCCGGTCGACTGCGGTCGACCACGGTCGCCTTGCTGGAACAAACCTAGTGTTAGTTGGTAAGCCACGAAACAAGGAGAAGTGCAACAACATTGGGAAGGTATGACACTACACGTTATCGTGAGGACAGGCTCTTGGCTTCAGCTGTCCCTAACAAGCCGAAAGTCAGCCCTGTTGTTGTTGTTGCTTTCCTGTTACAAGGCATAGGAATAACGTGTCCAGTCCAGATTGGTCTTTGCTTCCTAGGGCCGGGGGTACAATACCCGTTTAAACGTCACTCATCGATTAAACTACTGTTTAAACGGAGAATGCAGTTTAGCGCTGGGGTACAAGTTCCTAAACTACGCTTTTAGTTCCTGATAAGAGCTAAACTAAGACTAAAGTTAAACCGTTTAAGCTGAGCTTAGTGGGTAATAACGAGAAATATTGTTACCAATGTGGTGAAGTATTTTGGTTGAGGTTGAATTTTATTAAATATATTGTAGTAGCTGCTCAACTATGTTACATTATTCACTGACGATTTTAGTGTAGAAGTTAGTCAGTACAAATATTCATTAAATTTAAGGAATACCTAGTCGGAAAAAGCATTCAACAATTTGAACATTAAAATAGGAAAATATTCCAGCGTTTTATTCAAGTTTCAATGAACTTAAGATAGTTATTTCAAGAACGGAATCAAGAGAGGTAAAGTCACAAAAATTATAAAAAAGGTACATTTGTGTATTTTTTGGAAAAAATATACAGAATATCTCAAAACATTATTGATTTGTAGGTACAATATAGGTACAGTCATTTAATAAATAGATATCAGTCAGGTCCTTCACTCAGTTACACAATAATTGATACCTACAGAATAATATTGTATTGATAAAATAAAATGGGAAGGTAGGAGGAAACGACCAGTAGGAATAGGGCAGCACCCTTCGTAGGAGACGTATCTTCAGTTGAACGTGGTAATCACCTGAAAAGAAGGAATGGGGTGTGATGAAAAGAGTTGTGAAGTAGGTAAGTAACTATGAAGAAGACGTGAGAAAGTACTTAAAAGAATGCATCTATAGTATTACGAGCAATTTGAGCTACATGAGTTGCTGTAGGTACTTACTTCTTTGCTGGTTTTGTAGGAGTGCTTTTTGGTAATACATTCTTGGAAATACATCAGGTATTCTACCGATCGTTATGATTATTTACGTACATCAACCAATATTCGGAACAAAGTTGCTTGCTAGTGAAAGAAATAGTAGTTATCACTTTCACATTATCGTCGGAAGTATTCGGCATGCAAAATTTCATTTAGGGTCTGTTTATCAGTCACCAAAGTTAACGGGGGTTTACGTATCCCCCTGTTAACTTTAACGGTGGTATAACTTATGGATACTATAAAGGTGCCGTTTATCAGTGCGAAATTTACACCCGGGTAACTATTAACTGGCTGGTAAAATTAACTGTCTGTTAGGCCGAATAATCGATTATGCATGGAAGAAATACTTCTTCCATGTAATAAAATCGAGCTTCCTCCACATAAAAAAATCGTTTTCGCAGTGTGTTTTGCATCAGAAAAAAGAATAAATTAGAAGAGGATGAAGCAATGTTCTTTGTTTTGGTGTTTTCTTTTCTAGATCTCGGTACTTATTTCCTTCTTGGTACGTCAGTAACTATTGTTCTTTGTTGAAAATTGTCTGTTCATGACAAGATCCCCGTCCACCGAGCCTTTATGTCAAGAATTTTCAAATTTTCAGACGAAATAGTTCGTACGTTAATAAAGAAGTAGGTACCCTTTTCTATTTTGAAAATTTTCGGCGTGTGACCCTCCTGGCGAATGAATTTTTACATGCGTGCAGTCCATAGCACCTACAGCTCCAGGAAACCTGGCTTTTTTGTTTTTTAAATAAAATTCCATCCGAGATTGAAATAATACATCCTCGGTTGCTGGTATTCTAATAAATTGGGCGGATAGCCTGGCAGTTCCCAGGGACACCTGCTTGACAATTTTACAGGCAGAGCTTTTACTGACGCCACTAAAGTCGCCGACAGACACCAACATGGTTTTTTATACTTTTATCCAATCAAAATCTCATCAAAAAATCGCAATCGTCCTACTTTTCCAAATGGTCAATCCGTGATCAAACTATGTTGCCGCCTTTCTTCCTTCCGCCTTCTTCCCCACTGCAGGAATTCGACCAAAAACACACATCTTCGTCGCTGCTGTCTGAAAAAGAGCCCCACACATCCATTTTTGATTGTAGCATAATTGACTAACAATCAACAACGCAATTTGCAAAAACGAACGTTCTGGGAAACAAAAACACGAGAAGTGACTCTCTTTGAGGTTAAAAAGCCTTGCATAAATCGAGTTACCCCCTGTAACTTTTTATCCGGTCCTCGGACGACCAGTTAACTTGAAACTACGGGTAACGGCTATCTGGGGACTGATAAACGCGAGCGATTGAGTTACCCGATGACCGTCGGATAAATCTGCTTTACCGGGTGGTAAAAAGTGACTGATAAACCGGCCCTTAATGATAAGAAATAGGATAAAATTATTATGTCGAAAGTACTCACCACATCTTCGAAAAACCGGTTCTTGGACGGGAAGACTCTTTCTTGAATAACCGATTTTTGGGTCGATCATGAAAGTTAATACGTCGTTTCCATCGTTGGTTTGTTTTTATTTATTTTTCGACACTCCTTTCTTTCACCACTAGTGTATTACAATAAATAGAAACGCTAAAATGAAGGTTTTTGAGCCGATTGAAGTAGAAGTCGTCCTCACTTTTAGGGTTGGTTTATCAGTCACCAAAGTTAACGGAGGTTTACGTATACCACTGTTAACTTTAACGATGGGATAACTTATGGATACTATAAAGGTGCCGTTTATCAGTGCGAAATTTACACTCGGGTAACTATTAACTGGCTGGTAACTGTTAACTGTCTGTTAGGCCGAATAATCGATTATGCATGGAAGAAATACTTCTTCCATGCAATAAAATCTAGCTTTCTCCACATAAAAAAATCGTTTTCGCAGTGTGTTTTGCATCAGAAAAAAGAATAAATTAGAAGAGGATGAAGCAATGTGCTTTGTTATTATGTTTTCTTTTCTTGATCTCGGTACCTATTTCCTTCTTGGCACGGCAGAACCTATTGTTTTTTGTTGAAAATTGTCTGGTCATGACAAGATCCCAGCCACCGAGCCACTATGTCCAGAACTGCCAAATTTGCAGACGAAATATTATGTATGTTAATAGAGAAGTAGGTACCTACCCTTTTCTATTTCGAAAATTTTCGGCGTGTAACCCTCTTGGCGACTGAATTTTCACATGCGTGCAGTCCATAGCACCCACAGCTCCAGGAAACCTGTTTTTTTTTGGTTTTTAAATAAAATTCCATCCGAGATTGAAATAATACATCCTCGGTTGCTGGTATTCTAATAAGGGCCGGTTTATCAGTCACTTTTTACCACCCGGTAAAGCAGATTTATCCGACGGTCATCGGGTAACTCAATCGCTCGCGTTTATCAGTCCCCAGATAGCCGTTACCCGTAGTTTAAAGTTAACTGGTCGTCCGAGGACTGGATAAAAAGTTACGGGGGGGGGGGGGGGTAACTCGATTTATGCAAGGCTTTTTAACCTCAAAGAGAGTCACTTCTCGTGTTTTTGTTTCCCAGAACGTTCGTTTTTGCAAATTGCGTTGTTGATTGTTAGTAAATTATGCTACAATCGAAAATGGGTGTGTGGGGCTCTTTTTCAGACAGCAGCGACGAAGATGTGTGTTTGTCGAATTCCTGCAGTGGGGAAGAAGGCGGAAGGAAGAAAGGCGGCAACATAGTTTGATCACGGATTGACCATTTGGAAAAGTAGGACGATTGCGATTTTTTGATGAGATTTTGATTGGATAAAAGTAAAAAAAACCTTGTTGGTGTCTGTCGGCGACTTTAGTGGCGTCAGTAAAAGCTCTGCCTGTAAAATTGTCAAGCAGGTGTCCCTGGGAACTGCCAGGCTATCCGCCCAATTTATCAGAATACCTACCAGCAACCAAGGAAGTAGGTATTATTTCAATCTCGGATGGAATTTTATTTAAAAAACAAAAAAGCCAGGTTTCCTGGAGCTGTAGGTGCTATGGACTGCACGCATGTAAAAATTCATTCGCCAGGAGGGTCCACGCCGAAAATTTTCAAAATAGAAAAGGGTACCTACTTTTTTATTAACGTACGAACTATTTCGTCTGCAAATTTGAAAATTCTCGACATAGTGGCTCGGTGGACGGGGATCTTGTCATGAACAGACAATTTTCAACAAAGAACAATAGTTACTGACGTACCAAGAAGGAAATAAGTACCGAGATCTAGAAAAGAAAACACCAAAACAAAGAACATTGCTTCATCCTCTTCTAATTTATTATTTTTTTTGATGCAAAACACACTGCAAAAACGATTTTTTTATGTGGAGGAAGCTCGATTTTATTACATGGAAGAAGTATTTCTTTCATGCATAATCGATTATTCGGCCTAACAGACAGTTAATTTTACCAGCCAGTTAATAGTTACCCGGGTGTAAATTTCGCACTGATAAACGGCACCTTTATAGTATCCATAATTTATACCACCGTTAAAGTTAACAGGGGGATACGTAAACCTCCGTTAACTTTGGTGACTGATAAACCGACCCTAAATTGGGCGGATAGCCTGGCAGTTCCCAGGGACACCTGCTTGACAATTTTACAGGCAGAGCTTTTACTGACGCCACTAAAGCCGCCGACAGACACCAACATGGTTTTTTATACTTTTATCCAATCAAAATCTCATCAAAAAATCGCAATCGTCCTACTTTTCCAAATGGTCAATCCGCGATCAAACTGTTGCCGCCTTTCTTCCTTCCGTCTTCTTCCCCACTGCAGGAATTCGACCATAAACACACATTTTCGTCGCAGCTGTCTGAAAAAGAGCCCCACACATCCATTTTCGATTGTAGCATAATTGACTAACAATCAACAACGCAATTTGCAAAAACGAACGTTCTGGGAAACAAAAACACGAGAAGTGACTCTTTGAGGTTGTAAAGCCTTGCATAAATCGAGTTACCCCCTGTAACTTTTTATCCGGTCCTCGGACGACCAGTTAACTTGAAACTACGGGTAACGGCTATCTGGGGACTGATAAACGCGTACGATTGAGTTACCCGATGACCGTTGGATAAATGAAGCATGAAATCTGCAAAAGGGCCTAAGTGCCATATTTTCCGAATTCGAGATTTTTATGATTTCAGGTCCTATGTGCCATCATACGCTTGCACAAGAAGTTTCAGAGCGATAGTGCTGCTCCAACCAGTTGAAAAATGTATTCCCAACCAAACAGGCCTAAGTGCCAGAGTAGTTGCACCCCCAGAAGTAGCCATTTTTCAATCGTGGTTCGGTTTATCACTATCCTTAGTATAATAAGGATAGAGGGAAGAGGGGTCTTAAACTATTCTTTGAAGCCTTTTTGAACTTTGTAGGGTATTACGTACGCCCTCAGTGGGTTTTTCGTTAAACTCATGTGGCAACACTGCCCTCAGGCCATGTTTGTTAACGTAGCATCAATCTATACTATGACCCCTGTTCGTTCAGTTTTCCATTTATTTATGTGCGTTTCCCGTCCGTTTTAACGAGGAAAATGAGTGACCAGGTGATTCCTGATGATATAGCGAGGAAAAAAAGGGTTTTGAGGGGCGACAAGCGACTGGACAACAAACTCAGACGTAACTCTGGACAACCGTACGTCTTTAAGGCGCTAACTGATGGCTCAACCAAGGCAGTATGTGGGAAGTCAGGACCTGTTGAGGTGAGTAACTTCGCGAATAATAATACTATTATATTTTTCTCAAGTACCTAACTGAAGAGCTATCGCGACTGCATTTAGATTTATCACGATGCTTGACCGGTTTACGGTTTTTCTTCCAGGCCACATGCAAGTGTGTTTTTGCTTGCAAAAGTATAACAGTTGAGGCGAGGACCGATATTTTCAAGAAATTTTGGAGCTTCCGGAACTACGAGGCTCAGCAGAACTTCTTACTCCGAATGATCGAACGGGATAACATCGGCAGAAGAAGGCATGGCAAATACGATCCGGGGCACCCAGAGCAGAGCCGAAAGCAGCACACTCACAGGTTTTTTTTGTTGCTCCCTGGTAATTCAAAGGTCCAAGTTCGTCGTAAGACATTCTGTTCCACTTTTGCTATTGGTGAAAAACGAGCTAGACTTCTGGCTGAAAAAGCTGGTACGTCTGATGTCGTCAAAGAGAAAAGGGGAGGTAATCGTCCTCGAAGGGATTTGACGTAGAAAACAAAAGTAATCGCCTTCATTTTGCAAATTCCGGCGCGAGAAAGCCACTATGGCCGTGAAAAATCTGATAAAAAGTTCCTTTCGCCAGATCTGAATATCAGAAAGCTGCACTCTGCTTTTCTCGAAAAGCACAAGCTCTCTCAAGAAAAACCTCCGGTTTCAAGGCAGTGGTTCAACCTGATTTTCAGAAAGCATTTCAGTTTACGTTTCGGTCCACCTCGCGTTGACACATGCCCCAAGTGTGACCTTTATAATGTTGAGATCAAAAAAGCAAAAAAACTACCCGATAGGCGTAAGTTCCAGTGTTTACTTGAGATTCATCACCGAAAAGCTGAAGCCGCAATTCAGAAGATGAAAAATGATCGAAAACTTGCCTCCAACTCAGTTTATCCATTGGTGCTTGCTTTTGATCTGCAGAAGCAGTTCTATTTACCAGCCTTGACTCACACGCAAATGTATTATAGCAGACAACTGGCATGCGTCAATTTCGGCATACACAAAGAAGATTCAGGAGAAGCTTTCTTCTATTTTTGGAGCGAAGTGGAAGGACTACGTGGTTGCAACGAAATCGGGACCTGTATATTCGACTACGTAACCAGCAATCTCAGAACCGAGAAGAGGAACGCAATATTTTGGTCTGATAACTGCGGGGGTCAAAATAAGAACCAGGGAATCCTTGCGATGTACGCGACGCTTGTTGCAAAAAGGTTCCTGGATAATATTGAGCAGAAATTTCCCATGACCGGTCATACGTTCCTATCGTGCGATCGCGATTTTGGGGTAATTGAAAGATCAAAAAAAGGTTTGAAGCCCGAAGTTCCCAGAGACCTAATAAAAATCATAGTGCACGCCAAACAGAGCGAGCCCAAGTTTGTGGTGAAGGAGATGACACGGTTCTATGATTGGATGGCTATAGCAAAAGCTCATCTAGATACGGGAAAACTCGGTATTTCCCAGGTTACGCAGTTGAAAATCAACCGAGAGACTTTGAAAAAAGGATGCGTGTTGGTGAAGAATCAATATAGCGAAGTTGCTCCGTATCGGGAGGTAAACATTTTCAAGAATGGGGTCACAGAAGAAACTTTTGCCACCTTGAACATTAATGAAGCCGTTACAGTCCCCAAACCATGGACCGCCGGAAAAATTAAAGACATCGAGAGCATGATCCCTTACGTGCAACCAAAAAATCAAGCATTTTATGGAAACATCGTTGCAGAGATGAAGAAAAAAATTGAGTGCATGATTTTGATGAAACTGATATTCTCTTCCGTTAATTTGTTTCTTTTTAACTAAATATTATCCTTAATTTTCACGAATTTATTGCCTTGTTCATAAAAATCCTGAATCATGAACTACTCCACACAACTTAAATCCATTGCACAAGAGT
The DNA here is from genome assembly GCA_009739505.2 of Apolygus lucorum. Lineage (NCBI taxonomy): Eukaryota > Metazoa > Arthropoda > Insecta > Hemiptera > Miridae > Apolygus > Apolygus lucorum. Next base: position 4,455,915 of record CM019168.2, on the reverse strand, counting down.
TTCAATGCATTGAGCACAGGTGCAACTAGAGTGGCACTTAGGCCCTTTTGGTTGGAATTGCTCATTTTTCTAGTTATCACCCAAGAATGAAATATTTTCCAGGTTTCATCTGATATAGATTCACTCAAAGTAAATTGTGAATGAAGAATGATAATTTTAGAATTTTTTGTAAAAGAGTAGTGCTGTTTTTCATCTCTCCTGTAAAATTTTGCCAGCTGGCACATAGGCCCTTTTGCAGGTTTCACGCTTCAAATCTGCTTTACCGGGGAGGTAAAATGTGACTGATAAACCGGCCCTTATTCTAGCAAAACTCACATTGAGGTTTTAGGTTATCCTGATTAACGTGAAGTTGGTGTTTATTCCAACTTCTGCCTTGAAATTCATCAAAAATTTGCAGTTACGAACATGGAACAGCATGGAACCTTTATAGTTCCATGCCGTTTTGTTCTCTTCCTCTTCGTCTTCGTCATCTCTGGATTCCTAAACTCCAGTTTCTTAAACCGAGCTGATAAGGACTTGTACACCCGCCAAACGGGATCTGTAGTTTAAACGGTGTTTCAAAATTAAGCTAAGCTTAGCTATGTCCCCGTTTAAACGATGACTTGTATCCCCGGCCCTTAGGCGGCCAATCTGATAGAAAAGTTCCACCAATGCAGCATAGATCTAACCTCAGCTCCCCAAACACCCTGAGAAATAGAACTGAAACATACAAATTGCACCGATTTCCTTCTGATTTCCATCCCACTGATGAATTGTTCGTACTTTCAGAGGAAGACAGAGCCCAACACGAGCTTCTCCAATCCCAGTTCCCAAGAAGAAGGGCAAGAAACCCTAATAATCTCGTCTTTGTGAAAAGAGTGATAATTTGAATACTTCCTGAGGAATTACCTATTGAAAAACTTTGTTTATAATCCTGTGAATATTTCTCTCTTAACTCGTTGTTTGTTTTTACTCAGCTAACTATTGGTTCAGCGCTGTTATATATTTATTGTTTTACTGAAATTAATTTACTTGGAAATATTGTTAAGTCTTTACATGTTCATACATGAAAGACTATAAATATAATTTTAAATTTGATTCAACTCAATCTATCTCTTATCTATTTTTCTATCCTTCTAGATTGGAAACTTGAAATGCACGAGGCCCGAAGAACTACAAAACCGTTTAGTTTTGCACAAAGTACGTTATATCAATACTCAGCGCCAAAAGTAGGTACAAATATGATACAGCCACTCGGAAACGAAAGGATGAAACTGACATTTTCCAAATTTTACAGATGGGACAAAAAACTTTTTTTGGTTTCCATTTTCTCTCTACAAACTTTAAATTTGACCCGGTGGCCAAATGGCGGCCAAATCGACTAGTAGTAGTCTATAATGAATATGGTTCACTAGTGTCATCTGAGAGAATTTCATGAGCCAGTTGATGTTTACATGGTGAGGTTATAAACAGCCACCACGAGATCAGTTATTGTATGATCTTCAACCATCACTTTCCATTATACTCATCTCTTTTGGTTCATTATTTTCAATAATGAACTTTGGAATCGATCGAGAAAACATTTTTTTAAACCCTCCCTCAAAATTTGTTGGTTTACGTTTCAAAGTAGGTACGTAGAATCCAAAAATCGAATACAAATTTTGCTGTCCATCCGCCGTACGCGGCACTTTCCTTAGTTACCACAGATCGATTTTGATGAAATTCGGTATATTTGCTCCATTTGGGGTCAAGTGCCCCGAAGCTTTTTGCTGACGTTGAAATTTCTAAAAGCCCTAGCTTAACCTTCTGTCCGGACCCACGTCCCTGGGACGGGTGGGTGGGGCTTTTCCCCACCCTGAGCCTACCCCTTTCCTCTGTGTGGGCTCATATCCTCAGTACCCTCCTGTCAAAGATAGAAGACTGAAAAGAATACAAAAGGCTGCTTGGAAAATGTTCCCTAAAAATGTGAAAACTTTTTATCCCTAGTTTTTATGTTCTTGGTACCTACGTAGTAGACTCCTAATGATTCTAGAGGTTTTGAATTGGAATGTTTCCTCCAATTCTACGTAGAACACGTCATTTTGAGCGTGAATTGAGACTGAATTTTTTATCTGAGTAGTCAAAATGATGTGATACCTAAGCTGGATGAAATCCAGGAAGTGAAAAATAAAAATAATGTGTAATCTTATTTTTTATATCGATAAATTGTGATAAAAACCAATTCATTTGATGTTATACACGAAGAAAGACGTTGCAATGAAGATGTTTTATGTTAGTTTGTGGTATTTACAACGAAATCCTGTCATATTTCAATAACAACCATGAAAAAAGCGAGTCGGTGCCCCACGGACGGGGGTCCTCATTGCAACGAGGGACAACGGTCCGGACAGAAGGTTAAAAACTTTCGATATAAAGGTATTGATTTTCTGTACCTACTGAATTCTGTAGGACCAACCGTTCGCTCCCTATGATTTATCATTGGACTAAGATAATAGAGGAGAACGTGAAATAAAAAGGTACCAAGTTGGTAATAAAGTTTTAATGACTCTAGTTTTAGAAGAGAACAACGGATTACAAACGGACAACGAAAGACAAAAAAAGTCCATTCATGCTGCATGAATTAATGAGCGAATTTTCAAAGAAATCTTTCAGTTGAAGGTATGGTTACAAAAAGGAACAACGGTGTTGCAATTTCTTTTAGAAAGTTTTTTTTTTTACACGGTTAGGTAAAAGCTCCAATGGTGGAATGCTTAAGGTCCTTAGCAATTCAATTGTACTCAGTTCTCGTGGTATTTTTCTAAATTTTTCAGATCAAAAACTTATGAAGACGCCAATGGCTCCAGCAAATCTTCCCCTTTACGGAGAATGTCTGAAAATTGCTTTAAAAGTAGTTTTTTGTTATAATAATCCGTTTTCCTCAGCTTCTTGTTTTGTACCATTAGTGGAAGGAGGCCGGATAGTTTGGGGGCGTAACGAGAGATTAGGGTCGCTTCGATACGATACGGGGAGATGCGCATTTAGGACAGGGAGAGAGTTTCAAGATGGGCTTATTAGGCGAGCATCAAGGGGGGTATGAGCTCAAATCATTATGACAAGGCTCTTTTACTCTTCATCTCAGGTTGTCCAACCGAACATGACAAAAGTTGGTGATCTTGGGTAAAGATGGATGTCATCAGCTGGTCTGCTCTTCCATGCATGCTTGAAGGTTTATGTTCTGTGCTCCTTGGTGGTGTTTGGAGCGATAGTGGGGGAGGCCTGTCCCAATTTCGGCCTTCTTTCTTCTCTCTCTTCAGGACTTACTACTGGCTAGGGCCTGCGATCATTAAAGGGGGGGGGGGGGAAATCAGGACTTACTGGTGTCTATAGCCTGTGATAAGGGAATGGAGGGCAATCAGGGCTTACTGACGGCTGGGGCCTGAAATGGGGAACAGTGAGCCAGTTGGGCTTTGCTCACACATGCGAGTTTGCAGCACATTGGGACATTTTCATGTCAACCACTACACAACAAGGTAGTGAAGTAAGGTTGTTAGTTCATGTACCCAAGCATCAAAATAAGAAAACAGTTTATTGTTCTCTACGCAACACAGTGAGACTATTTTATTTTGACATTTTATGTCTTTGCTCTGGCACATAACTCGAAAACCATTACCAAAATTCGTTACCAAATAATTGTGTTTTTTCTGATGATTTTCACGTACAACCAATCGTTCCTAGGGAAAACTAACTTCCTCATTTTCCACCCCACAAAAATCGTTCACCACTCATTGGAAAGCTCTCAATTTATTAATCATGGTACACGGTCCCTAATATGAATGCACCTGTACGGAAAGCTGAATTATGCGCATGTTTACTAACATACGAGTATGATGTGAGCAACAAATGAGATGTCAACATGATCGTGAGAGGAAAATAGGTATCTTCATCCAACAGATCCCTTTAAAGCGTTAGGGAGGCAGGGTCAATGGAGAATGCTGAAGGCGCCTGAGTGGTCACTGATCAGCTGAGTGAGCTCCAAGGCCATTTCCTCTCCTGTTGAACGCAGGAAGTTGACATTTGAGAGGCAGGGTCAATGGAGAATGCTGAAGCCGCCTGATTGATCACTGATCAGCTGAGTGAGCTCCAAGGCCATTTCCTCTCCTGTTGAACGCAGGGAGCTGACATTTGAGAGGCAGGGTCAATGGAGAATGCTGAAGGCGCCTGAGTGGTCACTGATCAGCTGAGTGAGCTCCAAGGCCATTTCCTCTCCTGTTGAACGCAGGAAGTTGACATTTGAGAGGCAGGGTCAATGGAGAATGCTGAAGCCGCCTGATTGATCACTGATCAGCTGAGTGAGCTCCAAGGCCATTTCCTCTCCTGTTGAACGCAGGGAGCTGACATTTGAGAGGCAGGGTCAATGGAGAATGCTGAAGGCGCCTGAGTGGTCACTGATCAGCTGAGTGAGCTCCAAGGCCATTTCCTCTCCTGTTGAACGTAGGAAGCTGACATTTGAGAGGCATGGTCAATGGAGAATGCTGAGGGCGCCTGAGTGGTCACTGATCAGCTGAGTGAGCTCCAAGGCCATTTCCTCTCCTGTTGAACGCAGGGAGCTGACATTTGAGAGGCAGGGTCAATGGAGACTGCTGAAGGCGCCTGAGTGGTCACTGATCAGCTGAGTGAGCTCCAAGGCCATTTCCTCTCCTGTTGAACGCAGGGAGCTGACATTTGAGAGGCAGGGTCAATGGAGAATGCTGAAGGCGCCTGAGTGGTCACTGATCAGCTGAGTGAGCTCCAAGGCCATTTCCTCTCCTGTTGAACGCAGGGAGCTGACATTTGAGAGGCAGGGTCAATGGAGAATGCTGAAGGCGCCTGAGTGGTCACTGATCAGCTGAGTGAGCTCCAAGGCCATTTCCTCTCCTGTTGAACGTAGGAAGCTGACATTTGAGAGGCAGGGTCAATGGAGAATGCTGAAGGCGCCTGAGTGGTCACTGATCAGCTGAGTGAGCTCCAAGGCCATTTCCTCTCCTGTTGAACGCAGGGAGCTGACATTTGAGAGGCAGGGTCAATGGAGAATGCTGAAGGCGCCTGAGTGGTCACTGATCAGCTGAGTGAGCTCCAAGGCCATTTCCTCTCCTGTTGAACGTAGGAAGCTGACATTTGAGAGGCAGGGTCAATGGAGAATGCTGAAGGCGCCTGAGTGGTCACTGATCAGCTGAGTGAGCTCCAAGGCCATTTCCTCTCCTGTTGAACGCAGGGAGCTGACATTTGAGAGGCAGGGTCAATGGAGAATGCTGAAGGCGCCTGAGTGGTCACTGATCAGCTGAGTGAGCTCCAAGGCCATTTCCTCTCCTGTTGAACGCAGGGAGCTGACATTTGAGAGGCAGGGTCAATGGAGAATGCTGAAGGCGCCTGAGTGGTCACTGATCACCTGAGTGAGCTCCAAAGCCTTTTTCTCTCCTGTTGAACGCAGGAAGCTGACATTTGAGAGGCAGGGTCAATGGAGAATGCTGAAGGCGCCTGAGTGGTCACTGATCAGCTGAGTGAGCTCCAAGGCCATTTCCTCTCCTGTTGAACGTAGGAAGTTGACATTTGAGAGGCAGGGTCAATGGAGAATGCTGAAGCCGCCTGATTGATCACTGATCAGCTGAGTGAGCTCCAAGGCCATTTCCTCTCCTGTTGAACGCAGGGAGCTGACATTTGAGAGGCAGGGTCAATGGAGAATGCTGAAGGCGCCTGAGTGGTCACTGATCAGCTGAGTGAGCTCCAAGGCCATTTCCTCTCCTGTTGAACGTAGGAAGCTGACATTTGAGAGGCAGGGTCAATGGAGAATGCTGAAGGCGCCTGAGTGGTCACTGATCACCTGAGTGAGCTCCAAAGCCTTTTTCTCTCCTGTTGAACGCAGGAAGCTACATTCGATTCATTTAAATTGCCCAATCGTATTACGTAAAACACTCCGTTGTGCGTGGCCAACAAGCTGCGGTATGAGCGTGATTGTTTAAATGAATGTTTACGTACATTACATCGCAACCATCAACGAGCACAATCAAATTTCCACAAACAAAAGTACAATACGAGGTTTTATATGAAGGGGAAAGGGGGCGCAAAGACATAAAATGTCTCTCGTGGTTGCGTACTTGTACGAAAGCTGTTTCTGTTTCTTTCGATATCACTGATTTTAGAAAATTTTTTTAGAAAATTAATATGAATTCTTAATACTTTTATTTATTTATTTATTGGTCGCGTGAGCAAGATTTAGGTACTTAGTTTTCGTGACGATTTTTCAGTTCATGTGCCAAAGCAAAGACATGAAAACGTCAAAAACCAACATTTCAAAAGATGAGGAGTGAACACACGATCCTCGGTACTAATAAGTACTTACCTAAGTCATTTTTAGCTGATCCTTTTCAGGTCCTTTGGAAGGTTTGGTAAATTTTTGAAAAATCACTGATGACATGAACCGACAGAGAGGCGTCTGGATCTCCAGACTTGCGTCTCGCCGCCGAAAGACGAGCAGCCGTTGCTGCGGTCTAGCGGCATTTGTGAAAAGTACGCTGTATCTCGTTTTTACAGCTGATTTCAAAATTTGACGGTTCTGCTTTCCTGACTCATTACATTGTGAGGAGAAGGAACTTGTAATTGAATGTTTGTGTTTTGAAGCGACGAATCAAGCAGAATGGATTATTTTAGTGGAGATTACCGCCTGCGGAACTTTTTACGAACATATTGTTCGGAAAATTTCGCACTAGAAGGCCGTAATTATTCGATTCGCACAAATTTCAAACCTCCACGATTTTATTATAAGTACCTACCTAATTAAATTTCCTTTCTCTCTGATGTTAATCCCAACTTTTTGGTTTATTATTTTCAATAATGTTGGTTTATTATTTTCAATAATGTTGTTTTATTATTTTCAATAATGAACCTTTGGAATCGACCAAGAAAAAAATTTTCTATCGTAAACACCAAATTTTGATGGTTTACGTTTCAAGGTACGTAGAATCCAAAAATCGAATAAAAATTTGGCCGTCCGTCCGCCGTACGCGGCACTTTCCCCACTTAGCATTGACCGATTTTGATGAAATTTGGTATGTAGGCTCCATTTGGGGTCTAGTTGTGCCCCGAAGATTTTGGTTGATGTAAGTCACTTCTAAGGGTTCAAAAATTATTTTTAAAATTTTGAAAACGCCCTAACTCAAAAAAGTTTGATAGAAAGGTATTGTTTTTCCTTCAATTTAAGATTCTATAGAATTTTTAGAAACCACACGGAGCTCTGTAGGACAAACCGTTCGCTCCCTACGAGAATTTAAGGGTTGGACGTACGATAAATCAGAAACACGAGTGAGAATCGCATAAGAGGCCTAATCTCCTTTCAAATTATAGCTGACCGAAATGCGATCGATGTTTTTCTTCATGTTGAATGGTTGGTGGCTTTGTAGACGAGTGATCAACATAGAAAAATAATAAACCATTGTGCAATAATTTGCAGCGTTTTAATAGACAAACTATATTCCTGTACTTAGAATTTTCACGAGAACGAAAAATTCCTATTTTTATCCCAATCCGGCTGTTTCAGGATTTTTTGTGTTTTTTATAGTAAAAATTTGCCCAAGAAGCTGCGAATCAAAAAATTGCAATCGTTCTGGGCAAAACTTTCCTAGCAATACGTACCTACGTAAAAAAGTTCCGCAAGCTGTAATCTCCACAATAATAATCCATTCTGCTTGATTCGTCACTCATAAATTCAATAACAGTTTTCTTCTCCTTACAATAAATTTAATAAGGCAGGAAAGTAGAACCGTCAAATTTTTAAATGAATAATAATGTTGGAATGAGCGGTAAAAACGAGGTACAGCGAACTTTACACAAATGCCGCTAGACCGCAGCACCGGCTGCTCGTCTTTCGGCGGCGAGACGCAAGTGGATCTCCAGCGGCTCGTCCTCGACACAAGCGCTCACAGCGGCCTTCCTGCTAACTCTCTTATCTCATTCCACAGAGTACTGGAGACGAGTCTCATTCTCACGCTCAATTTGAGGTTGTGTCCTACGAGGGAGGTGGCTATGGTTGAGCATAAAATGTTGCCAATGAGGGAAAATCAGGCATACCTACTCGGGAAACTTAGCGAGTGGATTAACACTTTCCATGTTATTTTTTAGGCTGAAACCATTGAAAACAGTCCCGGATCATCACCTGGCAAGCTGTAGGTACTTTAGTGGGGGAAACGGCAATGAGGAATTTCACCGATTTCTGTTTGCATTTTTCCTGAATAGTTAATGGTGTGGGATCGATGAAAATCGGGCTGATTTCGGAAAATAAGTCTCCTGTTATTTTTGGGAGACAGTCAAAATTTTTAATTTCAAAACTAACCGGGAAAACAGACGTCCAGCGGGAACGCTCGCTGATTGGGCTGTTCAGATCGCCGTCTCCTCCCAGTGTTGCCCATTGGGACGACGAAATCGTGTTTTCTAAGAGAAAAGTTATCAAACAAAAACAGAGGAAACCTAATTTTCCCCATCTCGCTTTTTATATTTTTTTCTTCAGTTTTTCGATTTCGAACTTTACTGTTTCATGAAATTTTGCATCTGGGGACTATGGATTTCTCGATCTCAGTGCTTCAAGCGGCCATAAATGAACTATTCCAGCATGACGTCATTTTCCCGGTTTTTTTTAAACATTCGTATTTTCTACACTGTTTTGTTTATTCGTAAATTAGGAAGTTCGGGCTGAAAGTTTGCCTTAGGAGGTTTTTCGAGGTGCTGAATCTGATTTTGGGGTCAAAAATAGGAAATTCCGACATGGTGAAATTCCTCATTAGCGTTCAAAAACCTCAATGTTCTGAACGGCCCACTACTCCAGGTTTGTTTTCGTTGATTAATACTGTTGATTGATAAACCCATTCAACCCTAATTGGCAGCATTTTCTCAACCGTAATAATGATGATAATAATAGGTAGGCAGGTACCTAATAATAATAATAGGCGGTGCATGATGAACTTCGGTGAGGTCTCATCAATGGTTGGAGGTAGGTAGTCCAGGTCAATACAAAAACCGTTTTCTTTCCTAAGTACCTACCTAAAAAAATAGGTACTTAATTGTTTTTACATGACAAGCTTCATTTTTCGGTAATCAAAGGCACTTGTAGCGAATTTTCCAAAAAAATGAAGCTATTGGAATCGTCTAAAAATTTTTTTTTGGTGCATTTTGGTTAAGTAATAACAATTTTACCGATTTTTTATTGATTATTGCTAGAGGGAGAATTTACCCCCTCCCCTTAATGTCTGGTTTTTTCTCTCCCATCTGGTGCGCATAACTCAGGGGAACACAACCCCCAAATTTGGTGCATTTTGGTTTAGTAATAACAATTTTACCGATTTTTTATTGAATATTGCTAGAGGGGGAATTTACCCCCTCCCCTTAATACCTGGTTTTTTCTCTTGCATATGGTGCGCATAACTCAGGGGAACACAACCCCCAAATTTGGTTCAATTTGGTTGAGTATTAACGATATTACGGAATTTTTCTGAATATTGCCGAGAAATATTGCTAACTTCACTCCGGTGGTTTTACCGACAATTTTGAGGTTCCTTCAGTTTCCAGTATGATTGTGGTGGGCCATCACCACAGAGCTCCACCAAATCCATCCCGAAGTTGATCCTGAAGAGAAGCCTTCCACGCAGAGAGGACCACATGGAAGTAGAGGGACCGCGGTCGCTACAGGCGGCAGCACCACCCAGGCCAGTGCAGAAAAGTAGCAAGGTGGGGGAAGGTCGCGTGGGGAGGACACGGCTGAGGGCAACGCCATCTTGGAGACCTCAGTCGTGTCTTGATCGAGCGCTCACCCACAAGTAAGAGAAAGTGTTAGCAAGCTGTGAGGCAGCAGAATAGTGAAGAACAGTTTTTATGACAGTGAAGTCAATTTAGAGTCACATTTTGATAATCCGCAACCAGATCCTCGAGCCTGGATACATTGGTGTACGATTGCGCCCTCCCAAGTACTCCACGAAGATTCTGGACGACCGCCGCATTCCACCTGGACCATCCCCACGAACTCTCTCTCTCATAATAGTCAAAACCGGTAAACTACTTTCATTTTGTATTAATTGTTTCTTTGGAGTTCCTCCTAGGTATAAATTTTCTTGTATTTTGATGTCCAAAAGGGACTTTAGTTGATGTTATCGATCTCGTGGTGTTTCGTAACACGGTGTTCTTGTTATCGATCTCGTGGTGTTTGGTAACAACCCACCACGTGGACAGATATAGGTTAATCCCATCAGGGACCTATCTTTAATTACTTACTTGGACAAATCTGAAGTTAAAGTCATCAAGATTAAGTTGCTTTTTATGCCATTTATTGAATGTTCAAAGTATTTTCGTTTAAATAGAGATTTTTACCTTTTGTTCCTGAACTGGCGTTCTGACTTTTGAATACTTACCTGAGCAGTTTCCTGGAGCGTAATAGGATCAGAAATTACGTCTATTAATAAAATACTTACCCGAATAACTTACCTTGATTGAAGTAAAAGTAGAGTCACCCATAGATTGCAGAACATAAATTCACTTACCTGAGTCTTGAAGAACCTGAAACAAAGGAAAAGAGTTAACGTTGATCAATAAAGCAAATTATACACAATAACGCAATAAAGAGTCAAATCATACTTACCTGGTTAACTTCAGACGAAGAATATTGTTTTTCGGTGTTTCCAAAGGGAATCACCTAGTCAACGAACATCGACGCCTTCTGCTACCAACTGCAACCCATTGATCCGAAACACGGTAAGTGCACTAGAGACCATACTAGTCCATAAGCGCAAGGTCTTTGTAATATCAGTTTTCATTTCAAAGATAATCCATCGGCCATCGCTAGGAAAACTAGGTATTACATGATCAACTGTTATTACTGGTCATATGAAAAAAGAAGAAATTATTTCTTGCCTGAATGAGCTACAGCCGGACAAGAAAAGTGACAGTCAGAACGTGGCAGCTGAAGCTCCATTTGTTAGTGAAATGGACAAGGTACGTTCCTCCGAAATTAGTTTTTATTGCTGATTGTGTTCTTTCTTTGTGGTTTCATTTGGTTTCAACATTGTTTATTGTGTTAGTTCTTCATGTTCTTGAGTTTTTAAACGCCTCTATCATTAGTTTTTTCAATATATCAACCATTCCTCTATTGGCACATAATTTTCGTCGAGAGTACCAGTGGTGGAATGGTCATTCCACTATTGGAACTCAAATATTTTTATGTGATTAAAGATTTTTGTATCTAATTGTTATTTGTAAATTCATCAAACGATTCCAACATATTCAAATATCTCGTCTCTACACCGTAGCCTATAGTGGAATGGGGTTGATAATATCAACGATACCATATTATGGTATTCCAAGACTAGAACATCTATATTCCACCATTGGATCAATGCAGTATTTGGTTGCTCCCATACCCAACGTGTTGGACCGTGTTTAGGTAGGTTTACCACGCATTGATCCTCAAGTTGGAATGAAGGAGATGCAAAGGTATTCAATTTTTTGAGGTTTATTATTCGACGTTTGTGTCAATTTAGTTTATCGACCAAGAAATTCGGGGATAGAAACTCCCCATCAGTGTGACTGCCCCTGATGTTGTAATAGAGAGTTTTTGCTTCACACGGGCGGACCGTGGGAGGCACCGTCCGTGGAAAAAACGTGGTCCGATGATGACCGAAAAGGTACGAAGGTTCCCGAAGTTGTCGCGGGGCCGCGCGTTCGTGAAGCCCGCCCGTGTGAAGCGCTCTTCACACGGTCCACTCCCGCGGTCGGGTTCCTGCCACCGCAAGATGCAACCTTTAGGTAGGTTACGCCCTGATAACAGTTATTACATTGTTTTGGTTTCGCGAATCGCAAGATTTCTTTTACTTTCTTCTTCAATTCTTGCCAAAATATACTTCAAAAATGAGTACCTACCTCACATTGAAACTACTTCAGGTTATTACAGAGCACTGCAGTGCAACTTCAATAGAGGTTTATTTAACTCTGTACAAAAATATATGTATAGTCCCCCCATGCGAAAAGTAATTTTAATATGATAAACATTGCCTAACACACGTTGAATTTTGAGGTCCGAATATAATCACGAATGATGTTGGTACTTGATCATAATTTCATTTGATATTTCACTTGATTAATAGTGAAAGAAAACTGATCTAAAAATGTGTACAGGCAATAACACATTTAAAACTCATTCTTACGTATGTGCAATTTTTAAAAAATTATTATATTTAATATAAGGGGAATTTAATATTATATATTTAATATAATAATTTTCCCGAGTTTATTGTCATTTATTAGTATATTTTAAAATATAAGTATTTATTAATTAGGAGTAATACCATACATGAACTCTGAAAATTTTGGGACTGAGAGAAAAACTTAAAACAAAAGATAGGCCTAAAATATCATCATTCTCAGTCATATGCTATTTTTTTAAAAATTGGCATTTTATAAATAGCATGTGACTAAGAATTAACACAATTATTGTGTTCATGAGTTTATAAGAAGTTTGCCAACAATTTAATTGTAATTGCAATTTGATAGTAAAATTAATAACTATGCATCAAACTGCATAATATGCAGTTTGCGCATAATATGCGCAAAATAGAAAAATACCAGTCAAATTTAAAAACGGATGACACCCTGTGATTCAGAGTAAAAAAATTATGAAAAAAGATGTGCCACAGTTAGGGTTCTCCAAAACCTAATTTTTGTGCAATTGTGGAGTTGCGCAACTTAGAGCGTTCAAAAAGTCAGGTTTCGCGCAATAACAAAATTTGGTTCGGGTATGAATTTGTCATGAAATTTGGAGTTGAATTCGAATTTGTGATTTAAAAGGGGGGGGGGTCCATTTGAATAAATGAAGTTGGTGTCAATTGCGCGCAATTACCCGCAAGTATTTGCGCGAAATTATTTGTCCTGAAATCCTCACAAAAAATCATGGAGAATAGCGTTGGTCCCAATTTTTTATGCTGAATTCTGGGGAAATGAAGAGGGGTGTAACCTTTTCGTGAAACACCCTGTGTACTAATACACCTACCAATAATACCCAGAATACTGTTTGGTCGGGGAAAAAATGGAGACAGTATTGTATAAAAACCTATAAAAATAAATTTTTGAGGATTTTTGAGGGTGAGTAAGGTATGAGGGTCATGAGTAAGGTATCGCTTTCTTCTAAAAGAATGACGAATTTAGGATTGCGAACAACTGAATGTTGAATGTGAATAGTCGTTTAGAATTCCTCAGAATGGAACCAAGTGAGTTGGTTCATCACTCAAATTTGGTAACAGCGTATTCCAAAATCTCAGAAAGAAATCAAACACATATAATTTTAATTTTAGGCGTTCTACTACAGATATTGCATGCTCTCGAAGTAGGAAATGACGCAGAATTAATTTAAATTTGAGAGGAAAAGAAGGAAATTCCAATACAATTATCACCTGATTTACAAACTTGAAATAACTTTGATGCTTGATCACTCAAAACTAGGTTTTTGTAGTTGGTTCCATTCTTTGGCTTCCACTTCAACAAGAACGAAAATGGTGGCGAACTTGTCACAGACAAAATGGTGGCGGTGTCAGGTTATGATAACAGAATCCACGGAGCGTCCCGTTTCCATGGTGACAGTCAAGGTCCCGTGGTAAAAAGGAGTGGGGAGGTTAGCATCAACTCCAGTTTTCCGTAGCTTCACGTTCACGGGAGCTCGCCACCGTGTGAAGCAAAAACTCTCTAATGAGCCACCATCCAAGTGGGTGTGCGTCGATGTACCCCGCGCCGATGTACCCCCCGGGCATAGTGTCCCCCGTATTGTCCCCCGTCATTCATGACCGCTGAGGTTTTCATTCATGACGGGGGGCACTATGCCCGGGGGGTACATCGGCGCGGGGTACATCGATAGCAACCCATCCAAGTTGACGGCCCTTACAGCATCCACCCACTCCCTGGATGAATCAGCTGACGAATCCAGCACATCGGCCGATAAGCCGAAAAAGGGGCTTCCATACAACCCGCAGAGCATGGAGGAAGAGGAGACCAGGGGCCGGGTAGGTGGCAGCACCGGACGGAAGGGGACAGGACACTAGCGGAGTGGAGGGGAGCGGATGGGGAGGGGCAAACGACCGTTGCGACGCCACCCCATGGAGTCAGTCGTGTCTTGATCGAGCACTCACCAACAACCTTTGCAACTTTAGAGCCCACACACCCCATGATACTGTGATCCGAAGCTGTGTCGGAACAGTGATCAAGAGAAAGAAGTGATAGTTAATTGTGAAAGAGACTTTGCTGTGAACATTAGAGCCCACCTTTACGAACATTTGATTACCCCGGCAACTCGACCCCATTATACTGAGGCAATTGGATCACGATACGCCCTACCAGTTGAGCTCAAAACGAAGGACTCGAGGACTTCTGCATTCCAACGGACCACCATACGACGCCACGCTTCAACCCCCGTCTATACCGGTAAAGATTGTAAATCTTTAATTCTTTCTTTAGTAGAATCACATTGTATATTTATAAACTCCTCCTAGGTATTGTTCCTTTTTCTAGTTATTGATGGTTGTGAAAGCTGCAAACATTTATTCTTCTTTATCGACGCCATTGTTTGGAGGTACCCCGTCTGGGCCCTCGGCAGTAAAGGGTATCTTATTCCCTCATTCTTTCGTTATATTCACAGATCTCTTAGGAGTAGAAATAACATACTCATTTTGACATTTTATTAAGAGTTTTATTGTACGAAGTACACTTTTATTTGCAAAATACGTTACCATTGTGTCTACACTAAAAATAGACAATTCTCGTTCGGTAATTTAAACCTTGTAGTTTATATTCTGACTTACCTGATCAATTTCCTGGTGCTTGGTAAAACAAAGGCAGATATAGCTAGGAAAATAGAATCAACTTACCTTATTCGAGTCTTGCTGAACTGCGTAGATCCATCGGGGGTTATTCTAGGGATAGTTTACTTACCTGAAGAAGTCCAATTCTCGAAGAGTACCTGAAACAAAAGACAAATAGTTAACATTGAAAGAAAGCAATAACTAAGTTCAATAATTCACAAACTAAGGGGAACATACTTACCTCACGAAGGTCTAGGTGAAACGGGAGACCATTTTTCGGTGATTCCAAGGAACACCTAGTCAACGACTCCAACGCCACACCCAGCCGACGAGAACCATAGATCTTCACCACAGTAATTGGATCCAACTATCCTAGTCATAAAGCGCAGGGACAAGTAATCGTTAGATTTTCATAAAATTCCAATCCATTGGCCACGTAGGAAAATCTGACTATTACAGTTTTTCGCAGACGAGTAATCGGTATCAACTTAGGAGGGAAATCAACCATTGTGTAATAATTTGTAGCGTTTTTGTTGAAAATAACGTCTTCACTGGAACAACACTGTGCCTTACTACTACTACTAGTTGCTCTGGCGGGCTAATTTTGTACTGGTTGTCTTTGTACCGACCTGTTAGAATAAGTTTGTCAAAAGACGGTCAAAGACTTTGCTAAAGACGTGTTAGAATAAGGTTCATCTCTGTAACTTTCTGTCGAAGTATTTCATTAAATTCAGTTTAAAACGACTTGATATTTCTTCGAATCTTCACACAAACTGAGGTACATATGTCGTAAGAGGTAATATAATATTACCTCTTACGACATACCTCAGTTTGTTACTAACATTCAAATTTATTTGATCAACTAAATAAGCAAATATCTCTATAGTTTTAGAACTTAACTCCTCCACATTTGTTTATACTACTTCTCGTAGTTTCTATTTTCCCAGACGAGAGTTGTCTAAAACCGACTTGAAACAGACAGCAAGGTTCGACAAACCAGCCTACTTTGTATCGTAGTCTACAGTATTTTCGTTTGGTTTTTTCTCACTTAAGTTAAGTATGTAAAAAGTTGGTAACAATTTTGGCGGAAACCATTATTTTTACTGATTATATTGGATAGAAATTACCGTTTGAGGGTCCAACATGAGAGACGAAGACTGTCCATCTGTAGCATTTCTCAGTCTATAGTGGCGTCATCCTGGAAGAGAATAGTAATGGACTTTATCCAGGATAGGGGGACAACCTTTTTTTTTATTGTTGGAAGGTATTTCAAATTTTCCTCACTCATCTTAATAAAGTGTAACCCCTTTTTCTAATAGGGAACCCTCGGAAGGGAGCACGTTAGGAAGTTAAAGATAATTCCTAACCAAGTCTTGTGATATTATGTTAACTTAGCTGAATGCGGATCTTACTTACCGTAGCTGTCTGAGTGTCTTCTCGGGAGTAGTACTGCCACCACCTACTAAAGTAGTAGGACTTAGTCAGGAGACTAAGTTAGAAAGTTATGATTTAAATAAAAGAATTTACTAGCAAATGAAGTTACGTTACTGTTTATGTTTGCAAAATAAAATGAAGTTAATAGCATGAATTTACTTTATTGTGTTGTGTACCTGGTCAGTGGGAGTAGTCAAAGAAAAGGTATAAGTACTTCCGTACGTGAAATGTATTTACGAAAAGTATCAATCAACAAAAATAGAAATCTGTAGGTATTACTCCTACCTAGTTAGTCGACTTTTAGGAACTTAGTCTTACTAGAGAAAGTATCGTGGTGGTCACTGAAGGTGGTCACCAAAGGTGGTCACTGAAGGTGGACACCACGAGGCAATTTCGTCAATCACAAAATACAAGAAAAGAATATCAATTTGGACAATGAAAATTATACTTAAAATTACGGGGGGAATTTAGGAAAGGGCCATTCTCAGTCTCTATCTATTTTCAGGTATTCTAAGCGCCTGCTTCGCAATCTTTGAAGGAAAGAAATCACTATCCCTAATTATTATATACAGAAAAGTCACTCCTACCAGTTGCAATAGTCCGTGGAGGGTAGGTGCTGTCGTCGTCTTGTAGTCTTGAATGTTGAAGAAGTCGGAGGCAGTCGAAGTCGTTGGATCCAGGAGGTGGACAGTCGGTGATCCCAAGGGTGAACAGGCAAGTATCGGGGGGCCCCAGTCTCGGCAGGCTTTCACTCTCATACACTTGAGAGTCACTCAAGGAATCAATGTAAGGGCAGTCAGGTGAAACCATGAGAGTTACTCAAGGAATGAGGTAGGGGAGCGCCGTCAGGGAGGTGCCTCGATTCTGGAGGGGGTCGAGTGGCGAGGGCGCGCATGCGCGCGGAGTGGGGGCGCTGCTGGTGGCGCGACTGGTGGGGGTGGAGGCAACTCCTCGGCTGCCGGTGCGGTCATCGGCGGCGACCCTGCGGACCTTGCTCGTGGGCGTTTCGTGGATGAAGAAGATGACCTAACCGTGATCCGGAGGGGTGGAACTCTCCGGTCACACTCCCCCCCCCCCTTTGAAAGCCGATGTCCTCAGCGGCGCATCTTCCGTCTGTGGGTTGGGTGGTTGCGGCTTCCAGGGTTTGGAGGTGCTTGGCTCGGCAACCTCTACACGCAGCGTTGTCAGGGTTCTGACGATGGCGAGGGTCCTTACAGGTCATGGGTCGTCCATCAATGGCAGCTTTCTTGGCTCTTCGCAGGAAGGCTCGACAGGCCTCACACCAAAGGCGCGAGTTGTGGTCCCTGGTCCTTCCGCAGGCAATGCAGCGTCGCTCGGCCACTGGTCTATCCTCCTCCTCAGACTGAGATTCGTACACGGTTCCTTCGGCTTGGGGCAGCTCACTCCTGGACGTGGTGGGCGCAGTGGCGACAAGCTCTTCACGAGGCATTGACGAGACACTGGCGGGTAAGCTTTCACGCGACGTCGAGGGGGCACTGGCAGCTAGGTGTTCATGAGACGTGGTTGGGGCGCTGGCATCCTGTTCGGCATCATGTAGTTGCCAACTGACATGTTGTCGCAGCTCGATCAAGATGGCTCTTGCTATGGCTCCTGAGTTGTGGATCGGTGAGTAGGCGGGTGATTGCTTCTGGACGATCAACTCAGCAATCCTGTCAGCCCACTGTTGGGGATCTTGGGTGGGCGGCAGCTGCTCGTTCATGAGGGCCACCACTTCTCTAGCAATGTCCGCCGAAGTGGGTATGTTGACCTGGGGTTGCTGTAGTTGCTGGGCCACGGCTCTCGCGATTTCTGCCGCATTGACTCTGGGGTTCTCGCGGGGCTGCGTTCCTCTTATGTTCTCCTGCAGGACTCGCATAGCGCTAGCATGTCTGTGCCAGCCTTCCTCCAACTCGTTTTCGTTTGCTGCACCGTACATCATCTCTGCACCGGTTTCCAAGACGGTCCACTCCTTATCGAGGTCTTTTGGTCGGGTTCTAGTTCTGGGTGGTAACGCTCTAGGGGGTGGTAACTGGGGTTCCACTGGTGGTTCTGCATCAGGGCTCCTGTCACGACTCTCCTCCTCGTCCAATCTCCTCTCCACATCCTTTATCATGGCTCGCAAGTCTTTCGACATTACTGCACCCCGTCTGTAAAACACACGCACCTTCCTATTATAGCACTGGCATTACTTTCTACACTTTCTACACTACTTTCCATTTCTACATTCTGACATTGTTAGCTACTTTCTACAGGTGTGCTTGTTATTTACTACTGGGTTGCCAAGTGTAACGTGTTATGTGGTTTGACTGACTCGACTGGGACTGGGCCTAAGATGGTAAAAGGGCCTAAATATAGCGAACCTCAACGACTTGACCAATTCTTTCGACAGACACGGTGCTATTTTAAAATGGAACAGGGGAAATGTCGGCCCACGATCGTTCGCGCGCGCGTTCGCGAAACATCAAGGGTCGGCATGGAACGAGACAAACAACTGGTAAGTATGAATTACACATAAAATATCATGAATAAGTTTTTTTTTTTTTTTTTGTTGTTACTATTTACATTTGAAATTTTACTTTCTTATTTAACCTTTCTTTTGTTTCAGGTTTCGGGTGCTTCGAGGGTCGTCCAGAGTGCAGTTGCTGGTAATCCTTTTTGGGAAGCCGGCGCAGCTGGCGATGTGCAACCACAGCAGTCTTCTGGGATTCTTCTTTAGGCAGCACTTCAGCAGGAGGACTCTCTTTCACTGGGTCTTCGGGTTCTGGGGATTTTCTGGGTTGTTGGACTTCAACGAACCGGGCTACAGGATACGTGTCTTCATCGTCGGGGATGAGATCGTCAATCTCCATGTTGCAGGGTACGGGTTCCGGTCGCTGGTCGGCCATGGGTGCAACAGGTGGGGTGACGCAGGCATCGTCGGGAACTCCTCTTTCAAATGCAGGTTTGAGACGTCCCAGGTGTACTACCTGGCAGCGGTCCGTGGGATCTGCTACCTCGTATGTCACTTCTGAGAGACGTTTCACAATCCTCATGGGTCCAACCCAAGGGCTCCAGAATTTGGACGATACTCCGGGAGGCGGTACCATCTGGCGCAGGTATACTCTGAAGTAACGAGGGGTTCGACGTGCATTTGCGATTCGGGATCGCTTCATCCAGGCTTTTCGTATGGCTTTTGCTGCTACTTTCTGGGCTCTCTTAACGTGTACAAACGTTCTGTCGTGACTAGACGGAGAGTCCAGATCCAAGGCGGCGGCAACAGGCAGGCGGATTTCCCTTCCCAAGTGTAACATATTGGGAGAATATCCTGTGCTTCCATGTGGGGCACTGCGATAGACGGCTAAGGCCATCGGCAGTACTTCTTGCCACAGGTTGGTCTTGGGTGACAGCTTGGCAATGATGTCGGCCAAGGTTCTGTGAAAGCGCTCACAAATTCCGTTGCTTTGGGGGTGGTACGCGGTCGTCTGTACCTTCTTAATCCCCCAAGCGGCGCATAGTTCTTGAGTTACTGCGGCTGTGAAAGCAGTCCCACGATCCGAAATCAGTTTCTCCGGAACTCCATGCGTGGGGAAATACTGCTTCGTTAGGACGTTGACCACCACCTGGGCTGTTGTATTTGGAACAACGTATGCCTCGGCGTATTTACTAAAGTGGTCGACGACCGTAAGCAAGTATTTCACACCGTTGGTCGTCGCGAGAGGTCCAACGTGGTCTATCCCCACTATCTCTCCAGGATGCGATGGAAGTTCTGGCTGTTGGATCGGCGGGTCCAGCCGATTCGGTGTTTTTCGTCGTTGGCAGACGGCGCAGGATCTGACGTAGTCTCTGACGTACGACGTCAACTTTGGCCAGACTCCGTATTTCCTGACAGTCGCGTCTGTTGTGTCTATGCCGGGATGTCCTGCCCATGGACTGTCGTGGCAGACCTGCAGAATTTGATGGCGAAGGGAGCCGGGAATCAAGGGAACCAATAATTCTCCGGTGTCTACGACCTTGGAGGCCATCCAAACTCCATTCTCCAAACGGGCAGACCATCTTGCTGGGTTCTTCTGGACTTCCAGAATCCAGGGGTCGACTTGCTGCGAGGAGATGAGCATTTCTCTCGTCAGCTGAAATGTGTTTATGCTCGCAATGATGACTCTGCTCAGGGCGTCAACGTTCTTCAGCTGGCTTCCGGGTCGGTAAACAGGATCGAAATCGTATTCCGACAAACGGAGGATCCAGCGGCTGATCCGGTGCGTTGGATCTCGCAGATTCATTGCGGCTGTCAAGGCGCAATGGTCGGTCTCCAACCGGAAACGTCGACCTAGTAAATATGGCTGAAAATGGGAGACCGCCCACACTACCGCCAGGAGCTCCCGTTCAGTCGTCGAGTATCGCGACTCTGCGGAATTTAACTTGCGACTCGCGTAGGCAATGGGGTGGATCTCGCCATTGTGTTCTTGGCTGAGCACAGCTCCTAAGGCTATGCCTGATGCGTCGGTTGATAGTATGAACGGCAGTTCAAAATCTGGATAGGCGAGGACGGGGCTGGTATGGAGGATCGTCTTCAGCTGGTCGAAGGCCTTCTGATGTTCGTCTGCCCATACAAAGGGCTCGTCCTTACGCAGGAGCTGGGTTAGCGGAGCAGTGATCTCTGAGAACCTGCTTACAAACCGCCTATAAAAGCCAGCGAGACCTAGAAAGGCTCGTACCTGCGTGGCATCCGTGGGTACTTGATACTTCTGAACACAGTCGATCTTTGACGGTTCCATCTGCAGACCTTCTTCAGACACAATGTGTCCCAAGTAGTTAACCTGCGTGCTCAAAAATGTGCACTTCGCAAGGTTAAGCTTCAGCGCGGCGTGGTTCAACCTTTCCAGGACTTGTCTTAACCGCACCATGTGGGTTTCCACATCTGGCCCGAAAACAACGATATCATCGAGGTATACGAGACAAGATGATCCCACAAGTCCCTCCAGGACGCAGTTCATCAGTCGTTGGAAAGTTGCTGGCGCATTTTTGAGTCCAAAGGCCATCTTGCGGTATTGGAACGTCCGGCCCAGCGTCGTGAAAGACGTCTTCTCGCGGTCCTCTGGTGCTATCGCTATCTGGTGATAGCCTGCCGTGAGATCGAGTGTCGTGAAGAAGCGGCTACCTCCGAGAGACTCGAGCGTCTCTGTCAGGTTCGGCAAAGGGTAGGCATCGCTCTTCGTTGCGTGGTTGAGTGCCCGGAAATCAGTACAGAACCTATACTTTTGGCTCTGTCCGGGTGGCGTCTTTTTCTTCACCAGTACTACCGGCGCTCCCCAGGGGCTGGTGGAATGTTCAATCACCTCTGCTTCCAGCATCTGGTTGAGCTGCTCCTCAACGATGGTTCGTAGAGCGTGAGGCACGGTGTACGGCTTCTTGTAAATGGGTGGATGAGAACCTGTTTCGATGCGATGCACCACTTGCATTGAGCATCCCTGAGCGTCAGGCCGCTGAAACAAGTTCTTGTATTCACTGAGAATACTGGTGACGTAATTGGCGTCCTCTGTTGGTAGGTGCTGGAGCTGCTGGTTCAGCACCGAAAGCAGATCGGGGACCGGATCATCCAGGTCCTCAATCGGGAATTCTTCCGACGAATCGAGTATGGGACAATCATCCGTGATGGGTTCCTCTTCGTTCACAGGTCTCAAGAGGTGAGCAGAATCGAAGGCGTGCGGTCCACCGACGAGCGCAATGCGAGGGCGCACTGGTTGTGCGATATCCGGCATGGGTACAGGTCTGGCAGGCGAGAGATATCCAGTGATAACATCGCTGATCACTATGGATTGGCCGGTCTTGGGGTGTATCATCCTAACTTCGCAGCTATCCAGGTGGATAGACGCGGGAATTCTCCGAAGCAGGTCTAACCTGTAATAGTCATAGCCTCACAATTACTGTACCTAATGCGCTTCTCCAGTTCTAACCCCAATGCGTCAGCTGTTTTAACCTAATTATCAGATGTTCCATCCATGTATCATCAGTTGCATCCTTCCGCCATTAAATCATCATATCTTGCACCTTCAATCATGTCGTGTTCCATTTCTTTACAATAATTAGTTAGTTTCATAATATTGCTTTCTACAATATTATATGGTGTCAGGTCGTGTTCGCGTCCGCGAAAATGCCGCCGAAGCGTCAAAAACACCCCGCGGAAAATCGCGACGCGGGTGCGGGTGTAAACATTTCGGGTTCGGGCTTCTTCGTTCCGCCGAGCCTTCATCCGCCGAAGCCGTTCGTAATTCCATCGGAATCTGAGAATCCACGGGCATGGACTCTTTGGAAACAACAATTTGATTTCTACGCAACTGCCAGTAATCTCAGAAGCCAACCAGAGACGGTAAAAGTAGCCACTTTGATGTCCATTATTGGCCAAGATGCCTTATATATTTATAACACATTTACGTTTGAAGATGAACCTACTCTAGATGAAGTCCTAGATGAATTTGATAATTATTTTATGCCAAAATGCAATGTCACCTTTGAACGGTATGTATTCAATACCCTTCACCAACAGAGTGGGGAATCATTTGACGAATTTCTCACTCGTATAAAGACACAGGCACAAAAGTGTGATTTCCAAACTCTTGAATCAAGTTTGATCCGTGATAGAGTTGTAGTTGGTATCGCAGACAATGAGATTCGTAAGAAGCTACTTGTAGTTTCAAATTTGACCCTAGATGAGGCTACTAGGGTGTGTAGGGTTTCAGCTCAAGCAAATCTTCAGATATCCAGAATGCATACTAGTAACCCAGTAAATAATATAGATTCTGTGCAGGCTTCCTCTTCCAATCCCAAGGCAGCAAAGACAATAAGGGACTGTGGATACTGCGGGGGAAATCATCCTGTTCGTAAATGCCCAGCTTTCACAGTAATCTGCGAAAAATGTAATAGAAAAGGCCATTATTCTAAGCTTTGTCGTTCTTCTAACCGTGTGGATAACAATAAAAAACAGTTTCCTACTACGGTAGTTAATGCTGTTGATAAGTATGATGATGATGAGGAGTTATCCGTGCAAGCGATTGAACAATCAAGCGAAGAATGGCTCGAAAAGGTTTGTTTAAAGAATTCAGCATTTACTTTCGTAGTAAAGCTTGATACTGGTGCTCAATGCAATGTTTTGCCTTATGCAATTTTCCGTAAACTGGGTGTACAATTAGAGCCTTCTCGTACAAAGCGGCTATCTATGTACAATCGGGAATGCAAGATAAATGTTCTTGGCCAGTGCACAGTGCCACTCTTGGTTCGTGATCGCCCATTTCGTGTGATCTTTCGGGTCATAAACGAAAACTTTCAGGCTATTTTCGGGCATAATGCTTGTTCTGCAACGGGTCTCGTGAAGAGGGTAGCGACCATAGAGGAAACTGAATTTAGTTGCATTCCTAACTATGAATATGACATTGATCTCGTTCCAAACGCTCAGTTACGTGTTCTTCCTCCAAGACGCATTCCTTATGCCATTCGAGATCAAATAAAATCAGAGCTAGATCGTCTAGTAATGATGAAAATAATTCGTCCAGTCACGGAGCCTACACCAGCTGCTTCTCCTCTGTTAATCGTAAAGCAAGACAACAAATTGAGAATTTGTATGGATCCTTCAGATCTGAATAAATGCATAATTCGCCGGCCTTACCCTATGAATACCTTAGAAGAAATAACTCCCAAACTTTCGGAATCGAAATATTTCACCAAATTGGATTGTGAAAAGGGTTTCTGGCAAGTAAAGGTTTCAGAGAGGACCCAAAAGTACCTGACAGTGTCAACCCCTTGGGGAAGATATTCGTTTTTGCGCCTGCCGTTCGGAATCGCATCAGCTCCAGAAATATTTCAACAGTTAATGTCGTCTTTGCTTGAGGAATATCACAATGTTGAAGTAGCTATGGATGATATTCTAATTCATGCCCGGACAGAAAACGAATTACAGATAACGACTGATCAGGTACTTCGTAAACTTCAACAGAATAATATTCGTTTAAATAAATCTAAATGTGTCTTCAACGTTCAGAAAATTAAATTCCTAGGCCATATTTTAACTCATAGAGGTATACTTCCAGATCCTGATAAAATATCGGCAATTCAATGTCTGAAGACACCCAAGAATGTTAAAGAGCTCCAACACATCTTGGGAATGGTGGGTTATCTTGGAAAATTCATCCCAAATCTATCAGAAATAACAACTCCATTCCGATTGTTAACAGAAAAGAATTCGGAGTGGTTTTGGGGGCCTGAGCACGATTCTACATTGATAAACTTGAAAAATATACTCAGTAGTCCTCCAGTATTAGCCTACTTCAACCCCAAACAAGATGTTATGCTCTCAGTTGATGCTTCTAGCAGTGCAATGGGTGCAGTTTTACTGCAACATGGTCAACCCGTTGCATATGCCACTAAAGCCTTCTCCAAAGCGCAGCAACTATATCCCCAAATAGAGAAAGAGGCTTTAGCCGTCCGTTTCGGATTGAAACGTTTCCACGAGTTTGTCTATGGTCGACCAGTAGTTATCCAGTCGGACCACAAGCCTCTTGAGATTATATTCAAGCGTTCGATCCATTTGGCTCCACCACGACTTCAACGTATTCTCTATGAAATCCTGCCCTATGACATATCATTGGTTTATACTAAAGGCAAAGATCTCCCTATAGCCGATACTCTCAGTAGAGACTGTGACAATGAGCCCGTAGATGAAGGGGATGACGAGCTTGAAGTATTTTTCATCGCACCTGTGGCAGTGTCAGCTCAAAAACGTTTTAAAGATGCTACTAACAATGACCCCATCCTTCAAGCATTGAAGACAATAATACAAACCGGGTGGCCAGATCGTATTAATGAAGTACCTGAAATAGTAAAACCCTATTTCAATTTTCGTCAAGAGCTTTCCTTGCAAGATGGGTATATCGTCAAAAGTGATCAGATTGTTGTTCCAACCAATGAACGTCAGAATGTTTTGCAAATCTTGCATTCAGGACACCCTGGTACAACACGAATGTTAGCAAGAGCCCGAGGTTTCGTGTTTTGGCCGAAATATACGCAGGATATATCGGATCACTGCGCCAAATGCTCAGTTTGTGGAACACATCAACGGCAAAACTTTGATGAACCTATTCTGTCAAAACCTATTCCTAATCGCCCATGGGAACGCGTAGCATCAGATGTTTTTTCAATTGGTAATAAAAACTTCCTACTCATCTGTGACAGTTACTCAGGGTATTTTGAGTTTGCGAAAATGGCCAGTCTCAACGCGAATAATGTAATTCTACAATTCAAGAAGTGGTTCTCAACTCACGGTGTTCCTGATGTTTTAGAAACTGATGGCGGTTCATATTACACTTGCCATCAATTCCAAACTTTTGCAGATGATTGGAATTTCACTCACCAATTTTCATCGCCGCACTATCCAAAAAGCAATGGCCTTGCCGAAAAATTTGTATCCACAGCAAAAAATTTAATAAAGAAGTGCGAATCAGACGGATCCGACATCCATAAAGCACTGTTGCTTGAACGGAGCACACCTAGATCTGAACTTGGAAGCCCAGCTCAACGGTTATTCAGTAGAACCCTCAAAACTCCGCTCCCAACACTTACAGAATCTCTCAAGCCAACCATTAGAACTTCAGTAACAGAAAAATTGGGAGAAGCCAGAGCGACTCAGACAGCTTATGCAGACCGTACTTCTAGACCATCCTTACAATCGTACGATCCTGGAAGTCGAGTGCGATATTGGTCAGCCCCTCGCACTTGGAAACCAGCCACAATAATACGAGCTACTCCTGAACCTCGTTCGTACATTATCATTCCTGATGATTCGACAATTGAACTTCGAAGAAACACGAAACATCTACGTCCTATTGTGAATTAAAAAAAAAAAAAAAGGAAGTTGTAATAGTCATAGCCTCACAATTACTGTACCTAATGCGCTTCTCCAGTTCTAACCCCAATGCGTCAGCTGTTTTAACCTAATTATCAGATGTTCCATCCATGTATCATCAGTTGCATCCTTCCGCCATTAAATCATCATATCTTGCACCTTCAATCATGTCGTGTTCCATTTCTTTACAATAATTAGTTAGTTTCATAATATTGCTTTCTACAATATTATATAACCCAAGTAAGTCCAATCCTGAGTGGTCTCGTGCAAAAATCCGAAAGGCATGCGTCAACTTGATAGGACCAATTGTAACCTCTAGGCGTTGTTGTCCTAGGAAAGGCATCGGTTGGCCGTCAGCTCCCCAAGCTTGAATCCGAGTAGGCACGATGGGTACACCAGGAACAGGATGCGTCAGAACGGAGATCTGGGCACCGGTGTCGACGATCAGCACTCTGTCGTGTCCACTTAAGTTGACTTTGATCCGCATCGTCTGCTTGAACGGCGAGTCAACAGCTGGTAAGCAGACGTCGGGCTCTTCTACTATTGGAGTAGAGGTCGAAGGTATCTCAACGTTCTTTGGTTCCGTCCTAAGGGCGACCGCCTGATGAGGGTTCGGCTCATGCGAGGTACTCGTGAGGGCTAACACCTTTCGGGGTTCTGGTCGTTTACTGGCTTCGTGTTGCATGTAGGATTCGGTTTTCTGAGGGCACTCTGCCTCAAGATGACCATAGTATCCGCAGTAATCGCACATTGGCTCGTCTGAATATTGGCGGGTTTTTACGCGGCACTCCGAATCCTTGTGTCCGTAGAGTCCGCAAAATTCGCAGGGGTAGTTCTTCGGGTTTTTCAAACAGCTCGCGGGAAAATGTGTCATGCTGCCGCAGAACAAGCAGGGTTTGTGTGGCAATCCCATAGCTTTTCGGCGTATTGGCGGAGGACTAGGAGGTCTCGGGATGTTGGGACATCCGGATGCGATGTGTCCGAGTTCTTGACATCAGTAACAGCGTTTGTCTTGCACTTGGATACGGGCAACATTCCAAGGGTCGGAACTGCGAGGTTCTAGAGCATCCTCTAATTGTTCAGCCTTCTTCATGGCTTCTTCTAGAGAAGCGGGAGGATTGTTGACAAAATATCCCGCATACGTTCCGGGAAGACCCTTCAAAAAGGCCTTAACAGACCGTGCTGCTATCCATGTCCGCTTCTGGGTGGCATCCATGAGCATTCCGTCCGCACGCGAAGCTTGCGTAGCCGTATGTTGAACTCGCTCGGCGAATTGTCGAAAAGTTTTGCCCGCTGATTTTTGGATTGTCCAAAGCCGCTCGGCAGCTTTCTCGGGGTCGTCACGTCCGTACCAACGGAGTAAGGCACGTCGTAGTCCTTGGTAGGGCTTTTCTCCTTCAAGCAGATGTCCATTGTCGAGTAGGAAGGTCTTGGCAGTTCCTCTGAGCTTGATCCGTAGTAGCTGTACTCGTAGGTTATCGGCCAGGTCCTTCGTGATTCCGTCGAAAATATCGAAATACGTTCCGATGGACACGGCTTCAATTTCGTCAGGATCCCAGGGGTCGATTTCCATAAGCACAGACCGCGGAATCTGCTCGGCTAAGGGCTCAGTTGGTTTATCGCTGAGCGCCAGCTCGAGGCGATTCATGGCCTTCGCGACAGCATCAAGTGCACGATCAGCATCCGACATCATTTTGAATTCAAAGGATTTCCGTCCTTCCATAAAGTGAATGAATAAAATTTCAAAAAGGGAATGAAACTGAAGGTTTCGATTCCAAATACGTATTCAAAATTGCACTTCACACGCACGAACACTCGAACGTTTCCGTCGCGCCGCGAGATCGATTGTAGGCCGACAAGAGTGGGGGTGGGCAATTTGAAATTGTATTGGGAATATGGTTGAAAGAACTTAAAAACTACCACCGATAGGTAAGCTCTTTGCCTTCACCAATTTGTAGTGCTTTAATTAAATTATATTCAAAATTCTATATTTAATTAGGGGGAAGGTGGTCAAGGGTGGTCTATGGTGGTCAGGCAAAAATAAAATTGGCCTGGACAGGTCTTAAGGACACGGTCCCTTGAGGGTGGTCAGACAAGGTGGGCAAATATGGTGAGCAAAAGTTACGAAGGTGGGCAAGAGGTGGGCAAGGTGGACTATGACCACCAAACAATTCCAAAAGTTAAGATTTGGGGTCAACGACTACGGACTTCAATATCAAAAAGTTAATGTTGATATAAGGGATTTGTAAACAATACAACGTGGGGTGGGCAAACAAGGTGGGCAAAATGGACTATGGTGGTCAACCAAGGTGGGCAAAATCTCTTCAATTTTCTGATAACGGTGGTCACGGGTGGTCTTAGGCAGTACCACAAAGAAACAAGGTGGTCAATGGTGGTCAACCAAAATATATCGCAAAATATGATTCAAATAGCAAAATTTAAAGCTATACACACAAGAAATCAATAAATATGCAATAAAATGTAAGTACCACACGATAAAACCGCTATCCAAAGGTCCTAGAGCCACTCCTTGTTTGTTACTAAGGGGATTTGCAAAAAGGGATGGGACAAAAAGGGAAATGACCTCCTCTATTCCTTCACGGTTAAAAGAGGTATAAAAAGGGTCAACAGCTGAGGGCTGAAAAGGGTCGGAATCGGAATTGGGATTTCCCAAGGGTTCAACTACCCTTGTCTTGATGAGGTCAAATACGGTCAAAAAGGTTCGTGACCTGAGGTCGGGAGTCGTTACCTGAGGAATTATTCGCACAAAAATTCTCAACAAAATGGACGTGATTCTACCTTTCTTTGGGAAAATATTTGCTTCAAATTACGAACTGGGTGTGGCTTCCCAACTATCTACCGTATGCAAGGAAATTTCGCTATATGCGCAGGAGGATTCCTGCCGCTCTAAATTTCTAGGAATTCAAAAACCTGAAAAATCCTGCAAGGGTGGGCAAAAATATGACCACAGCAGACGGATGGTGGTCCAAAATTCAGACCAGGGTGGGCACAAAATATGACCACCTTAAGCAAAATAACGACCACGGTGGGCAAACTTCCACCGGGGTGGTCACAATTCGCAACTGAAATTTACGAGTCAAATCTTTGCGAAGGGTACCTGTACTATTCCGTACAGCACAAAGAAAATATATGCAATGAGTCAAAATCGTGTAAAATGTGTAAAATGTGTGTGTTTGGCACCCTTATGTCAATAACATGCACATTCACATCCAACTTATTCTAAGTACTTTTGTTCCAAGGGAACTTCTTTAGACAACTCACTGACACAACAACACTTTTGTTACAAAAAATGAATTTACTGAATTTACAGAGAGAGACAGCTAAGATCCGCACAAGACAAATGAATTTATTATTTGAAATTTGCAAAATTTGATAAAATCTGGTAGCTACTGATTTTAGAGCAGTCGAGGCGTTAATGACGATGGTATATCGACACAAGTTCGATCAAAATTAGGTCTGCACTGCAGGGAACCAACACAAGTTTAGTTCGCAGTGTTTTACAACCTAATTCCACCGCAAGCCACCAATTTGTAACCCCTTTTTCTAATAGGGAACCCTCGGAAGGGAGCACGTTAGGAAGTTAAAGATAATTCCTAACCAAGTCTTGTGATATTGTAATGACTCAAGAACAATCTACGCCCCTCAGGCACCATAAATCCATACCGCAAGCACAACTCCATGACATACTTCCATACGAGCAACGGGATCATGAAAGACCGCTGTCCGCCGCGAGCACACTCACACACTTCGAGCGCCACCCTCGCCTCCTCCCCATCGTTGACCAAGATGGCCGAGGATATAAATAGGGGTGCCCCCACCAACCGCACCCCAGTTTGATAAGTCACGCGTCTCGAGGTAGTCGAACCTAGCTTCATCAACTCATCCCCTCAAAGTGTAACGAGACAGGTACGAACTGAGAACTGTGATCTTGTGCTCCGGTGTGAACATTAAGAAATAGTCTACCCGTCTACCCGCCAGTCTTTGTACCGCGAGTTCGTTTTGCTAAGGCGCGAATCTCCCGGACATTGCAGCCTTCTCCATTCAGCCGACAAGGACGTACCAGTACGCTGTACGACCCCCGAACCGGGACAAGAACGCCCCGCTTCCAGGCATCCCCCTACATACAAGCCTTAAGAGGAACGAGGCCCTGGACTACAACCTGCTACGGAGATCTTCGATCCAAGCTCGGCAAAAGGGTGAGCCCATTCCCTCCCAAGTTCCTAGTAAGCGCTTACTAATCTCAAATCTGGCACAATCCCCGTAAATATAAAATACCCTGTAAACAAGTAAAGTAAAGCAAAGAAAACATAATTCGTAAATATCGTAAAACGCATAAACCATTGTAAATCTTGTATCATATGTGAAGTTTATAGTTAAATATAAGAAATAGTCACGCTTAATGGTCTAAGTTAAGTGAACTGAAAGTATAGTCAAATCTGAGTCGTAATTGAAGCTTTTATTCAAAGTGCTTAATAACAAGTATTTTTGTTGGACTGATATAAATAATAATAAGAATACCGACATTTTTTATAGTGAAGTATTTCAGCAATTGAAAGTACTACATGTTGTAAATTGCAATAACTCCTTCAGAGTGAATCGTAAATATTCCGCTTCACGGTAAAGATATTCTTATTTTCTTGAATAAAAACCCTACGTGTTTCTTAAACTTGAGTATTTATTTCAACAGATCTACCTTCAGCTCCCTCAAGGTAACTTGCAGGTAAAAAGGGTTTATAATCCCTGATCTTTTATGACCAGGGTGGTGGCAGCGACCGCCTAGGAATTTCACCAGAAAAGGATAGAGTCAGTGACCCAAGGGCCTTCTGCCCTGAGTCCCTTATCTACCTGGATCCCTAGGTACATACAGCAAATATTAATCATAACCAAACTAGGAAACTAGGCTTGAAATAAAACAACATATAACGTAAAACAACAATTTATTATAATAATAATTACAAACACACGCACCAGTAAAATTCCAGTATTAGCCTTGCGCACTAGCCAAATCTCTTTTCATGAAATTTGGTAACTGTTCGATAGAAGTCGAAGTCTTCTAGTAATAACATAACATAAATCTCCTTATGAATAGAAGCATAAAAATTTGGCAATAGTAGTTCTCATTCCTAACACGCATATTAGGAAAATCCAATCAACAATTCGAATATAATAAATTTGTTGTCGACGACGAAAATCACGTCCGCACGTTGGTGACTAGTCGTCAGGAATAAATAAAATACCTTTAAATTCATATAATCCAAATTAGAAACCCAATAATCACAATATTATGTTAACTTAGCTGAATGCGGATCTTACTTACCGTAGCTGTCTGAGTGTCTTCTCGGGAGTAGTACTGCCACCACCTACTAAAGTAGTAGGACTTAGTCAGGAGACTAAGTTAGAAAGTTATGATTTAAATAAAAGAATTTACTAGCAAATGAAGTTACGTTACTGTTTATGTTTGCAAAATAAAATGAAGTTAATAGCATGAATTTACTTTATTGTGTTGTGTACCTGGTCAGTGGGAGTAGTCAAAGAAAAGGTATAAGTACTTCCGTACGTGAAATGTATTTACGAAAAGTATCAATCAACAAAAATAGAAATCTGTAGGTATTACTCCTACCTAGTTAGTCGACTTTTAGGAACTTAGTCTTACTAGAGAAAGTATCGTGGTGGTCACTGAAGGTGGTCACCAAAGGTGGTCACTGAAGGTGGACACCACGAGGCAATTTCGTCAATCACAAAATACAAGAAAAGAATATCAATTTGGACAATGAAAATTATACTTAAAATTACGGGGGGAATTTAGGAAAGGGCCATTCTCAGTCTCTATCTATTTTCA
Source organism: Apolygus lucorum (assembly GCA_009739505.2). Taxonomy (NCBI): domain Eukaryota; kingdom Metazoa; phylum Arthropoda; class Insecta; order Hemiptera; family Miridae; genus Apolygus; species Apolygus lucorum. Next base: position 4,423,940 of record CM019168.2, on the reverse strand, counting down.
GGTATTCTAAGCGCCTGCTTCGCAATCTTTGAAGGAAAGAAATCACTATCCCTAATTATTATATACAGAAAAGTCACTCCTACCAGTTGCAATAGTCCGTGGAGGGTAGGTGCTGTCGTCGTCTTGTAGTCTTGAATGTTGAAGAAGTCGGAGGCAGTCGAAGTCGTTGGATCCAGGAGGTGGACAGTCGGTGATCCCAAGGGTGAACAGGCAAGTATCGGGGGGCCCCAGTCTCGGCAGGCTTTCACTCTCATACACTTGAGAGTCACTCAAGGAATCAATGTAAGGGCAGTCAGGTGAAACCATGAGAGTTACTCAAGGAATGAGGTAGGGGAGCGCCGTCAGGGAGGTGCCTCGATTCTGGAGGGGGTCGAGTGGCGAGGGCGCGCATGCGCGCGGAGTGGGGGCGCTGCTGGTGGCGCGACTGGTGGCGGTGGAGGCAACTCCTCGGCTGCCGGTGCGGTCATCGGCGGCGACCCTGCGGACCTTGCTCGTGGGCGTTTCGTGGATGAAGAAGATGACCTAACCGTGATCCGGAGGGGTGGAACTCTCCGGTCACAAAAGGTAAAGAAATGTGGAGTCAAACTGAGAATAATGAAGCATTTAATTAAGTCCTTGTAGAAATAGCATTCCTCCATGACAGGGACACCGCACGGTAAACAATGAATGTGGATAGAGAGTCATCAACCAACCAACCGAGGATAAACTCAGTTAGCGTCGGCGATTTTCGCGTTACTTCGGTGTTCACTACCTAACAGAGTCTATCCTAGTACAGCTTTGAATCTGGAAGGCAGTTTCGATTTTATAGTTTTTATCTACGTTCAGGAGTGAGCCAAGTTGTGGTAGGTAACTGCGCTTACCTACCAGGTGTGCTGTCCGGTAGGTAAGTTCTATTCGACCGTAACTAGTAGAGTAGTTCAATCAAAACCTGTAGGTAACTTAAGACCCTGATTATAGACTCTTCCTCACTAGACTTCGTAGTGCCAGTTAGCTTGAATTTGGAGATCATGTGGCTTAAAAGACTCAGTACTACGTTCTCGCATAGGAAAATTCAAAGCGTATTTTCACCACCACGATTAGATTGCAGGAAAGGCTACTACACGACAACAGGTAACATGGAGCCAGAATCGAAGAAGACTAAACTAGAAGTCAACGGACATCAAGAGGTGGTTCGCGACCTGTCTGAATTCGAATTTGTGAGAGTTTTAGCAGACTACAGTCAGAAGAAAGTGGTTTGTGTGGAGGGCAGACTCAAAGGCAAAGAAGGTTGGTGCTCAGTGCTTCAGTACTTATGGTGTTATGGAAAGCTTGTTGATGTGGAAAATTAATTTGTTTCGTGTCATGAAAAAGGTTTCCGGGGTGTTCTTGGTTCGTCCTTCACCGTAAATAGTAGGAGTCGGATAGAGGGCGAGTCGACTTCACGATGCGGATTATAAGCAGCCCTTGTCTAAACCATCTGCTATTCTGTATTCTTTTTCAGAAAATCATTCTCCTGGAGAGAGATCTTGTAATGTCACTTATAACACATCTTAGGAGGCCTAGAACCTCGTGTTATTCTTGAGTATTACTCAAGCGATTGAATAGAGTCCATAAACGATGACATTGCTCGTTTAAAAAAACGCTGCAAATTATTACACAACGGTTTATTATTTTTATATAGATTACTCGTCTGCAGAGTCACACAACCATCCAACATGAAGAAAAACATCGATCGCATTTCGGTCAGCTAAAATTTAAACGGAGATTAGGCCTCTTTTGCGATTCACACTCGTGTTTCTGATTTATCGTATGTAAAACCATCTCGTAGGGAGCGAACGGTTTGTCCTACAGAGCTCCGGGTGGTCTCAAAAAATTCTAAAAATTCTATAGAATCTTAAATTGAAGGAAAAACAATAGGTACCCTTTATATCAAAATTTTTTGAGTTAAGGCGTTTTCAAAATTTCAAAATTCATTTTGGAACCCTTAGAACTGACCTACATGAACCAAAATCTTCGGGGCACAACTAGACCCTAAATGGAGCCTACATACCAAATTTCATCAAAATCGGTCAATGCTAAGTGGCAAAAGTGCCGCGTACGGCGGACGGACGGCCAAATTTTTATTCGATTTTTGGATTCTACGTACCTTGAAACGTAAACCATCAAATTTTGAAGGGGTGTTAAAATTTTTTTTTCTTGGTCGATTCCAAAGGTTCATGATTGAAAATAATAAACCAAAAATTAATCATCTAAACCGTACCTACCAATACTTTCTGATAGGTCTGTATTTTGTGTTTCATCAGGTACCTTCCTTCCAATTGATGGATTTGATATTAATTTCAGGAAAAGCAGTCCTATGGCTCGACAAACTGCCCCTTTCCGAAGAAGTGATCAAAGCCATTTGCACAGAGAAGTCCCAACTCGTCCCTGAATTCAATAACGACATTTATGGAAGCTACTCCGCTCTCGTCGACCCTAAGTTGAACGGTACGTTTATTGTTCACATATGGTGAAAATGAGGTTCCTTATAGATTTTTCAAGATTAGACTTGCTCGTATTGTTCTAATTGATTATTTAACCCATTCAGCGCGGGTCTCAAAAGGAGGAACAACCTCCCATCCTGAAGTTGAGTTTTTGTGACACGTCGCATAGCACTTTTTAAACATTGTTATAATGGTGGTTATGGATAAAAACAGTCAATATCAGTTCATTTGACCCATTTTTGGCGCACGTGGTAATATTACCACACCCGCACGTCAGGTTTGGCCGGAATGCTAACAGCAGAGCGAAGTGTTGCGGGTTAGCATTCCGGCCAAATAGAGGCGAAAATTTAAAATCAAAATGAGTGAGTACACGAACGCAGTTGGACACTTCATACCAGATATTATTTATTTCTGTAATGATGAATATAATACACCACATAATGGTAAACATTGTACACATTATTGCACATCAGCATTACTTACAATTTTTATTGCAATAGATAAAATTGTTCCCTTCACGAACAGAAGGAAACTATCTCTAAAAACCCCCTATCTTCATGAGCAGAGGATTTCGTTCTCCAATGAAGTTAAATATCTGGGGGTTGTGCTAGACCATAAACTCTTGTGGAACAAGCACCTAGAGTATATCCTAAACAAAGGAACACGAGCATTATGGGCTTGTCACAGAATGCTCGGAAAAACATGGGGACTAACGCCTAAAATGACCTCCTGGTCATACAAAGCGATTGTCAGACCCATGGTCACCTATGCCTCAGTTGTATGGTGGCAAAAATCAAACCAGGCTACATCTATGCTCCAGCTAACCAAACTACAAAGGCAAGCATGCCTTGGTATATCTGGAGCAATGAGTACCACCCCTTCAGCAGCACTAGAGGTTCTTCTTGACCTCACCCCTCTACATATCTTTGTTCAGAGGACAGCCTTCCTGGGGGCTATCAGAATGCTGCACTCGGGAAAACTCAAACTCCCCCCTCGTAAAGGGAGCCACCTGGAAATACTGGACCAAGTCCACACCGATCCAGTGGTCAAGTCAGTCCCTGACACTATGTCAGAGAGAATGAACTTTTACCTACCCTTTAGAGTGATCATTAATGATCGTGAATGCTGGAAAAGAGGCACGCCTCAATATGAACCAGGTTCACTTCTGTGGTTCACAGATGGGTCTGTGATGAATGGAAAAGCTGGCCTAGGGATCAAAGGCCCAAATTTCAGCCTAACTAAACCCCTAGGAACAACAGCGACCATTTATCAGGCTGAAACCCATGCCATAGAAATATGCGCACGAGAGATCGCCAAAAAACGACTCAAAGGTGCGAGAATTTACATAATGTCTGATAGCCAGGCAGCCCTAAAGGCCATTGCAGCCTACTCAATAACATCAAGGCTAACCTGGGATTGTCTGGACTCCCTGAAGGCTGCGGCTCGGGGCATTAAGTTAACTTTGCTCTGGGTCCCTGGCCATGAAGGAGTAGATGGCAATGAAGAAGCCGATCGACTCGCTAAGCAGGGATCGGAATCCCAATGTTTTGGTCCTGAACCCCTACTCGGGGTTACCAAGAGCTTCATTACTCAACAGGTCCAAAAATGGGAGGATAGCAAGAGAGCTGCGTACTGGCGCAACACTCCAAAGCAGAGGCAAGCCAAGCAGCTAATCACCATCTCCAAAAAAAGAGCAAAAGCTCTGCTGTCGCTAAGGAGGAAGGACCTTCGTACCATTGTGGGTCTCCTGACTGGCCATTGCCCCCTGAGATACCATCTCAACAAGATGGGCAAGGCCAGGACAGTTGAATGTCGGCTCTGCTGCGAAGGAGTCGAAACAGCAGAACACATCCTCTGTGAGTGTCCTGCTGAAGCATCTACCAGATTCCGGCATTTTGGTAAGGGTACTCTTGTCCCGGCCGAAATTGCTCGGGTAACGCCCGAAAAACTTCTTCACTTTGTGAAAGAAGAGGTTTTCGAACGGGCACTTAAGTGAAAAAAGGGAATACGGTCACAATAGATCAAACCTATGGTCTCAGTAACTAAGGGCTTGCCCCGTCCCAGTACAAAAAAAAAAAAAAAAAAAAGTTCATTTGACCCATTTTTGGCGCACGTAGTAATATTACCACACCCGCACGTCAGGTTTGGCCGGAATGCTAACAGCAGAGCGAAGTGTTGCGGGTTAGCATTCCGGCCAAATAGAGGCGAAAATTTAAAATCAAAATGAGTGAGTACACGAACGCAGTTGGACACTTCATACCAGATATTATTTATTTCTGTAATGATGAATATAATACACCACATAATGGTAAACATTGTACACATTATTGCACATCAGCATTACTTACAATTTTTATTGCAATAGATAAAATTGACTTAGATTTTCCTGGCTCAAAAACATGCTATCCGCCAACGAAGTGTTCAGAACTGCTGCATGGTTCATACTGAAGGTAAAAACCACCGTACGGGACAATGAAACGCGGTACCCCCCTCTACGGAGCGATGATAAGGGTTCAGGGTCTAAAGAGAGCAGCGTGGTAATATTACCACACCCGCACGGCGCGAAACCCCAGCTGTAGTAATGTTACCACACCTGCACTGAATGGGTTAAATTAGAAAGACGATGTTTACTTTCTCTGATAGAGGAAATGTCTAAATCCTTACTTTTTCTTAAATTTCTAAAATTGGTGCAGTGTCGATGGATAGGTCGAGACAAATTTTATTACTTACACAAAAAATTGATAGGTACCAATAAACAGCAACTGGCATAGCTGTGATCAACTATGTGGTTACCTACTATTATCAGCACTCCGGTTGCGAAGATATTCACATGACAGACTAGAATATCCATGTCACGAGGTAGGTATCTGCTTGTTGATTTATGTAAGTTGTTACAATCATCTTTCGAACTGATTTTGTAGTTAGATTTTGCTAAGATTGCTTACCTACAATTATTTGTTTGCTTCTTCTCTATAAAGTTCCTCAAGACAATGAATCTAGATCCATATTCACGAAAAAAATCAATAAAAACGCTAGTTTCTTGGGAAAAAACACTTCAGTATCGAAAGCCAAGACATGGAAGAAATATTAGGAAGAATCACTCCATAGGGGTATCTGTGACGCTTACTGCAGCGGCGCTACCTCTGGAAGCGTAAATGAACTAGCTTATGTGGCCGATCGCAAGAGTGTGTGAACTGGGAGAGAGAGTAGAACGCAAACGCGAAAGTGACCAAAAGATGCCATTTCTATAGCGTCCTTAGCTTCTTGCGAAACATCTCAGCCTTTTTTTACAATACGATTTTTCGTCAAGTTCTTTCTAGTCAGTTTCGTTAATTTCTGTTGATATCTTTATCTAGTTTCTAAATTTCTATTTTCTACATAATGTAGAATATTTTGGGCTGTTCGAATTATGAACAATGCTGTAGCCGATCCAACTGTGAAAGAAAAATAACTTTGAAGAAGCTATAAAATCTTAATTTAATATTATTATTTGCCACAATGTTTTTCCTCTGTATTCATTCCTTCCCCCTTCTTCCGATTTCGTAATTAATAGTAACGAACGATAATTTTAGCTTCTTAGTCAATATGATCTGATTGCTTGGTTTAAGTTTCGTAGGTAGGTACCTGCCTACCCACATTGGTCATTTTTTCATGAAAAAACCTGCATTTTCAACAAAGTAGGTGACTACCTGTAGTCAGAAATAGTTCCAGTTTGGTATCTTGTATTTACCAACGAGCGAATTTAAAAAAAGCTTTGTCAATTTGATCTGATTGTTTGGTTCAAATTTCGTAGGTACCTACCTACCCACTTTGCCTAGTCATTTTTTCACGAAAAAAACCGAAATTTTCAACAAAGTAGGTGGCTAACTGTAGTCAGATATACGAGGGTAGTTCGGAAAGTAAGAGTACTGGTGCTCTCACGAGATGGGGCAATTTTTTTCCCCTAAGTTAGCTGCACTGCGTTGTAGGGGGGGATCTCCTGAAGAAATTGAGAGGTCAACCACCTCGCTAGTACGAAAACTCTGGTATTGGTGAGCGTTTGCGTGAACAATGTCAATTCAAAATCCCGCCAAGTGCGAGGTGCGCGCCGCATTTTCGAGAGATTTGAAGTGGAAGGTGAGGCATTTCTGGACTCCATCGTGACAGGCGATGAAACTTGGGTAGCTCATTACACTCCTGAGACAAAAATACAATCCCAACAGTGGCGCCATACCACCTCACCGTCGACAAAAAAATTCAAAACCCAAATTTCGGCGAAAAAAATCATGGCTTCGGTTTTTTGGGACCGAAAAGGCATCATTTTGATCGAATATTTGCCACATGGAGAAACCATTAATGCGGAACGATACTGTGAAACCTTGAAGAAACTCAGAAGGGCAATTCAGAACAAGCGAAGAGGGATGCTGACGAAGGGAGTCTGTTTTTGCATGACAATGCGCGACCGCACACGGCGAACCTCACCAAGGCTCTTTTGGACTCCTTCGGTTGGGAAATTTTAGACCACCCCCCTTACTCCCCCGACTTGGCGCCTTCTGATTACCATCTGTTCACTTCTCTGAAGATGCACCTTGGTGGGAAACATTTTTCAACCGACCAGGAGGTTAAAAAAGCTGTCACAAACTGGAGCAAGGAGGTGGCGGGAAGTTTTTATAACGAGGGGACTACAAAGCTCATTTAACGGTCGCAAAAGTGCATTAATCGAGAAGGCGATTACGTGGAAAAATAACTTAAATGTATGCCTGTAATACCCTGTTATTTTTTTTTTAAATAAAATTTTTGCTAAGTCTGGAAAAATCGAGTATTCTTACTTTCCGAACTACCCTCGTAGTTCCAGTTTGGTACCTTGCATTACGAGCGAATTTTTTTAAAAAAACCTTAACTATAATTTGGCCAATTAAAGTAATACGGTTTTTTTTTGTAAGAACCGAATATAATTAATTATCTAGTCGTACATCAAGATTATTGAGAAATTGACATGAGTGATATAACTCATTGATACAACTCTTTAGTTAAAGATCATTGTTGTTAGGTGTTCTGGCAGTTAAGTGAGGACGTACAAGCGAGCTTGTAATTCGCCTACAAGGTGAGTACAGTGATGCCGGGTCTTGGGTTCAAATTGCTGTGCTACTAAATTTTTTGGAAAGTCGAGCCCTTGCCCGCACCCGCAATTATTTGAGTTTTCGGTCATGATGGCGTCTGCAACTCTATCTATTGGCGTCTTCTAATACTACTAGCTGAGAACTTCTCTTACGCTTTGCCAGATCGCAGCAGTAGAGGGGGATTTTTTGCTGCACACTTTTTAACCTTGAGTGACACTTCCTAATACTTCTTCCATGGCCAAGATTTGAAACTAGGGTTTGACCGTGCTGTGAATGTGTGAATTACAGTTCTATCGAGGAGGGAGATGCACGGAGGATTCTAGTGGAGGGGAAGCCCTTGAAGGCCACAGGGGTCGCCTGCAGTGATCCCTTCCTGCAAAATCTTCGGTTTTGAGGCATTTGGACTCGTTTTTAAAATTCTTACATCTAAAAGCTTACTTTTGGTTTATTATTTTCAATAATGAACCTTTGGAATCGACCAAGAAAAAAAAGTTTAACCCCCCTCGTTTTTATGAGAGTCAGTCTTGACAAATTCCATAAGAAACTGGAGGAACCTCATTTTCGTCGAAATCGGAGATAGACTTGGGCGATTTGGTTTGCGTGTAGGCTGTAATGGCCTTTAGGGCTGACTTGGTATCAGACATGTGAATGGGGTATTTCAGTCAATTAAAAAAAAAAAAAAAATTCAATAGAGTAGGGTAGGGTGGAGCAAAGATCCGCAATTTTAGGTTTTAACTTTTTTTCTCACCCAATAAGTCCCACATGTTTTGGCTTCACTGGAAAGCTTAATTTATGTGCTACAATGTATCATTTTATTAGTAGCGAAATAAGCACCATTTAGAGAAAAAAAGGAAAGATAGACAACCTTGCCTTTGCGGACCTTTGCCTTACTGTTTGGGGTAAACGTCCGCAGATGCGGGGCTTTGCCCAATTGAGACGAAATAAATAGAAAAATTAACTTTAAGCCGTTTATTTACTGACAGTTATGAGTAAAAACATTCCAGTTCACTGACTGAATAAACATTTCGGGTTGTGCTGGTTTTTCCTTTATACTAGAAATGACTGATCCCCATTCATAATCGAGAATGTCAGGCCGGTCGGGCCATTTCCATGATTTTCCAGCTTTCACCATTGACGATACAGTGGTATGGGTTTTTGAAACTTGAAAATTTTTGAAAGTTAGAACAGTGAATAAAAAAACACTATACTTGGGGCAAACATCCGCGCGCGGACATTTGCCCCAAGCAAAGTGCGGACATTTGCCCCATTTTGTTATTGTCAACACAAAACTTACCTAAAAACAAGAGATTCGCATTCTCAGAAAAAGAGAAAAAGCATTCTCACCTCATTGTTATTGTTGTGCCGGTTGCGCGCCAACTAACTTTTGTGAGTCGTCTGCTATCAATGTTGCCAACATAAAAATGTGTCTAAAACCACAACAATATTTGGCGGTCATTTTAAATTGGGGGTGCGGATCATTTCCCATTGCGGATCTTTGCCCCACCCTACCCTATGGCTCAGGAATAACGGTAATCAGGTCTGTTCGTTGAGAAAATGTTTTTAACAAATTAAAGAAGCTAAGGAAAGTTGAAGATTTGAATGGTGTGACGTAGCTAGCCAAAACTGTCTTTGAAAAAAGTATCCATGCACAGAGAAGAGATTGGAATGTTCTCACTGGTAGCAGGTTTAAATTGAGGCTCCAGAACGTTGATCTTCCTCTTCTTTTCCGTCATATTTAAAACGAAAGAAAGAAAAGAAATCATGGGCGATATACTAGCTGAAAATATGATAAGTTGAAACCACAAACGAAGCGAACAGTGATGAATCCAAATTTGAGGTCAAAAACCTGAATTTCCGACCCACCGAAATACCCCATTCTAGCACCTTTGAGTAATTTCATGGCAATCTCTTGGGTTTCAGCTTGATAAATGGTGGCTGTCGTTCCTAGGGATTCAATTATGCTGAAAAACATTCAATTTTGTTCGTATTAGCAAGAATGAATTAGCATTCGAGAGTCTTGCTTTATGTTGTAGAGGTCTCTCACCCTCTGCTTTTGATGAAAACCATTCTTAATCCAGAGAACGTTCTGGAAAATGCTTGGATTGGAGGGAGGCGACGGTATTTGAAGACTCCACTCCTCAGAATTTAACTCAGCTGAAACCAGGATAATTGTTGTGATCAGCTACCTCTTCGCATTTCTGTTCATTCCCTTCCTTAGCTCAGTGGTAACGAGCTCCGACTCAGAGGTGTAAAATATAGTTTAGTCGGAACGATAGGAGATCGATCCCCCGGTTGAGGGAAGTTAATTTTTGATGTCTCAACATAACCACCCAAGTTGAAAATTTGGAAATGACAAATTATTAGATTTATCTCTATTTGTTTATGCAATCGAATAATTAATATTGTATATCGTCGCTGCCACAGCAACACTGGCTATCTGATTTTTGCCAACTTTTCAGGAGAGCAAAAAAACTGGTTTTAATAACAGAGGCTAACTACATCAACTACAGTGCACAACAACATAAGCTATCTGCACTAAAAACTTTTATCACCTCAAAACCAAATGTTTCAACCGAATTCAATGAAATCAATGCTCAAATATTGATAATCGAACTTCATTCTTCCCGAAATGAGTGAAAAAGTTGAAATTATTCCATTTAATCATCATGAAAACCAATGGCGTGGTCACACGAGGTAGGAGATTGTAAGGTAAAAACATGTAGGTAGCCACTGTTTCCGAACTAAAATCACTTAGTCAGTGTTGCCTTCGTGATAGCGGGGTCAGTGTTGCCAATAGCAAAAAACCGACTTCACCAATCGATCCAGCACGAAAAATTACTTAAGAAACCGTCAAAACCTGAATCGCCAAAATGTCACTTAGCCAGTGTTGCTGTGGCAGCGACGATATTGAACAAACTGGAATATCAGATAGAAATATTGTTGTGAAGTAAGAATTAACTAAAACAAAATCATGTCTGCCAACTGTCGGAAAGCGTATTACAGAACTTGTTTAACTCCCTGTACTCGGATGAATTAAATGAATTTGTATTTTCATCAACTTGGCAGTTCCCCACAGGCCGTCTATCTCAAATCCCACTGATTTTCCAGATTTGCGGCTCATAAGACTGCCAAATTTAGCTCAACAAACGTTAAAAAAATATATATAACAATAATATTAATTCTTGTTCCCTATAATATTAATTCCCTTAATTCCCTATAATATTAATTCCCTTCTGATTCCCTTAATTCCCTATAATATTAATTCCCTTCTGATTCCTTCACAGAAATCAAAACAACTCTCGTCTATCCTGCTACTGAACAACACATACAGAGGTTTTTGCAGAAACCTGTGTATATCGTTGAAGAAACGCCAGAATGCTACAACACCATCACTTTACCCTTCATCGAAAAAGAGCAATTGTCTGTGGAAGTAAGTTGAACATTAGCAAGCTATTTGTTTATCTACCTTATCAATATTCAAGTTTCTAAATTGAATGGATACTTTTCTAATAACTCCCAGAGTAGGCAAAATGTAGGTAGGTACTTCGGATTTGTGTTCAGAAAAACGTTTCAAAATCTCATTTTGAAAGATTCTTCCTCAAGAAATAAGGAGAGAAGTCACTTTGTGGGGGGGGCTGGGCTACTTTCGATAGTGGCGCCATCTCTGGAAGTGTAATGGAACTAAAACCTCAATTTCAAGGGGCGTTGTAATAACCTACCTTTTTTCCTCAATTCATCAATAATATTTTTAGGTACCTAATGGCTTCTCTTTCATTATAAATTTGATCTGATTATTTGGTTCAAGTAAGTTTGATAAGCACCTACTTACATTCTTTATTTTAAAAGGAAATGTCATGACCTCCCTCGTTGTAAATATTCCACAAATAAGTAATGGTGTGAGGGTACCTCAACATGCACAGTGTTCACATAGAAACTTGCAATGGCCGAGACCGGAGCCTACATGGGTGACCTCAGTCAGTGAATAATAGGGTTGGGTATCCACCAACGAAGAATCGATTAATGAAATCAGCGATTATTTCATGTGGATTAATTGATTCAGCGACTCCTTGAACATTGATTAATCGATTACATCAAAAAGATTGGGATAAAATTGGTTAGGTACAATTAGAACAAAAAACTCAACGCAAAAATTATTAAAATTTAAAATTATATTGCTAGTAATAGTAAAAAACAGTAAAGATTTAAAAACGAATGAAAATAATACGAGTACAATGATTTAATTACTCACTGCAATTATTGTTCGTTTTGATGATTCCAGCGGCAATCTTTTAGTTTTTCAACTAGGTGTTCCATAGTATTTGAATGATGTCTCATCTATTATTAGTAGATGGTGCTAAATTAGAAAGATCGCGGGTCAAATTGATTCATATTGGCTAATTGGAACATTTTTTCACTCAACAAATACAGTGTTACGATTGAAAGAGAGCGGCTGGCTTGGTGAGGTGTCCATGTGTATTACAGTCCTAAAAACGTCGTCCTTCTTCTACTTCTCCTAGTACCTGTCACTCGCGCTAGGGAAAAATGAGACCGAGGGTGTTGACTACCGATCGATGACGAAGTGGAAAGTGTGTTTATTACAGACTGTTCGTGGTCAGCCATGGTTACGGGATTGACTTCCAGGCAGTGGTTCCCTATTACATACAGAATATCTACTATTGAGATGGACCACACTTTAAGGATCAGCTCTACAACTAATTTTCAACAAAAATGCCTCAGCAATTTACATAACTCCTTTATTTCTCATGCAAATTCAAATCTGATTACACCGTTGAAAGGAGCGTTAAATTTCTTATCCGTTTAGTGGAAACCCCAATTTTGACATTTTATGTCTTTACTATGGCACATAAATGAAAATCGTCACGCGGAGAGCGTTATGAGGGGAGCGTTACGCGGAAATTTCTGATGATTTTCACGTACAACCAATCGTTCCTAGGGAAAACTGACTTCCTCATTTTCCACCCCACAAAAATCGTTCACCACTCATTGGAAAGCTCTCAATTTATTAAACATAAGACATAAAATGTCTCTCGTGGTTGCGTACTTGTACGAAAGCTGTATCCACCGTTTGTGTTTATTACTGTTTCTATTGGACTATTTTTGAGGTTTTTATAACTGGGAGAGCATCAAAAAGCTGAAACTTTAAAATAACTTTCAAATCGCTAAACGCGAGAAAAAACAGATGGGTATTTGTGACCCCTAAAACTTCCTTACGTTATGATCGGAAAGTAGGTACCTAGTGAAGTACCAGAAATACGTATTTAAGGAGAAATTATCAAATTTTTTATTCTAGATACATTTTTGGTCGAAAAAACTTTTTTGGAAGCCATTTGTGAAAGTGAAAAAAAAGTCAAAGTCGAAATTTATAATTATTTTCGTTAATTGCCATTTTATAATAATGAGTTCAAGATAATGATTCCCCCGTAATAAATAGCGCTATCGAGGTGCACTCAACGGCAAAAACTACCCCAAGACTTGCCAACGTTTTGTCAGTTTTAAGGTTTGAAAAAAAGGTTTTTTAAAACGGAGGCTCGGCTCTTTCCCAGCCTGACTCACCAAGCTACCTAAGATTTTAGAACAGGTAGTCGTCTATGTTAGGAGGTATACCCTTTGGGAAATCGGCCGGCCGCTTTCTTTCAATCGTTGTACTGTACAATGATTTTGATGTCGTCTCTCTTTTTCAGTGGGTCTACAATATCTTGGAAGGCAAGAAAGAAACTGATCGAATAATTTACGAAGACAAGGACCCTGACGCGGGTTTCACGTTGATCCCAGATTTGAAATGGAACGCTAAGCAAACGGTGGATCTTTATTGCTTGGCTCTCGTGCGCCCTCGGGGAATCAAATCGCTGAGAGACCTCACGGGAAAACACGTTTCGTTGCTCAAGAATGTTTTAGACAAAGGAAGAGTAAGTTACACCAAATACCTGCCAGCTTAGTACCTAATAACTTGCCCTCTGGACTGGATGCTAACAATCCATTATTTACGCCATTGCGCCAGTCGCTTTCTGTTCAACTGCGGGCGCTGTAGGAACAACAGTATTGACGTCTAGTTGAAATTTCCTAGGCTGGTGAGCTCACTGAGATTCTTGTTTTCGTCTATGTGATAGTCGTGGACTACTATTTTGGTTTTAAGGAGAACCGATCCAAACAGGATTTCGCTACCCCCTCCATCTGCAAGCAGATAGATGAAACTCCGAAAACCCTAATAAATAAATAAATATAACTTTATTTGCCGTATCACACAGTATATACATATACATGTTGAGCAAAGCGTCTAAGTAAAGGTAAACAAAATTGGTGAGTTGTCAACTATTATCTTACTCAACTATGTCTTAAATTAAAGTAGTCACCCATCGAGTACAGTTCTTTATTTATTAGGTAGGATTTAACACCACGACGAAATTCTTTCAAAGGAGTGTTCAAACTGCACACATTTTGGAGGTGGCAAGCCCAGTGGTTGTATATTGCAACTACTCTTGACATGGGGCTCCGTTCGAAGAAATGGAGCCTATGCTGAGGAACTCTCAGGATGACTCCACCAAAGCGGGTATCGTGATCGTGGTTGAAGAGCAGACCAGCAAAATAGTGACTATGACGCCTTACGAATGTCAGTGCATCGACTATGTAAAGGCTATAAATGGTGAGCAGCCTTTCCTGGGTAAAGTGGAAGCGGCAGGACGAGAGTGCAGGGCGCCTCTGTATGATTCGTAGTGCCCTCTTCTGAGCCACAAAAACAGAGTGCAAATTTGCATCGGTTGCCCAGAATAGTATACCATATGTGGCCCGAGACACGAAAAGTCCGTGGTAGGTCGACATCAACGCTTCCTTCGAGGTGATTGCCTTCAGCTTCCTCAGTGCGAAACATACGCTCGCCAATTTGCCAGCCAGTTCCTGAGCGTGATAACGGCAGGACAAGGTTCGGTCAATGACCACGCCCAAGAACTTGGTCTTTTCAGAGTAGGGTAACGATGTGGATCCCAACTGAATTCCGGCGGGTCCTCCAGGCTTTTTCCGGCTTTCGAACAGCATGCATACAGTCTTGGTTTCGTTAAGCCGAAGTTTCCTGTCAATTAGCCAATCTTTGACTTGTCCAAATTTAGTCTGCACGGTTCTCACACAGGCATCGTAATCCTTCCCCCGAACCAGGAAATTACTATCATCTGCATAGATTACAACGTGCGTGTTTCCATCTTTTATCACGTCAGGCAGTCCATTGATTAGGATTAAGAAGAGGAGCGGCCCCAGAATGCTGCCCTGAGGGACACCCTGATTCGCACACCGAGGTGGAGAAAGGACACTGCTCCCCGTCATGCCAAGAGAAACAACCCATGGTCTCATCTGAAGATATGACTCAAACCAAGCCAACGCTGGAACCCTAACACCGCATGACTCCTAGGAGGGTGATCGAGGGAGTGGAAGGAACTCACCACCCGGGAGCCCCAGGGGAGCTAGTCATAACTATCAGCTCCTCTAGGTACCTGTTTGTATTAACACCACAGGTTAGGCGGAACCTCCTAGCTAAGGTTCTACTAACTTGACAGGTTGGTACCCGAGTTCATAGCAGAACTCACATGCCGAGAGACATCTTCAGGGGACTAGCCCGTGAGGAGGCCATCTCTCCCCTTATAGCCTTCTTGGTACAAGCCCATTTGCTCAACCACGACCACCACGAATCCAATCTCAACTGAGGGGCAGGCAGGTGATGCTTTGACCGAGGTCGGTGCATCTGTAGCCTGGGGCTCCCCTCGCCCGTGGTACTGGTAATTGAGATGCGTAATAAGCCTTTTACGGCATTACTGCTATCCCCAGAAGCCCAACCAGGTAACAGGCCCGGAAGCAGAGAATTTGTACCTGCTCCCTAACCGCTCTACTCCTGTCAGAGGCATGTGCCAGAGCCCTAACATTAAGGGGGTACAGGAGAGGGAGGCATGACGCACGGCGGTACCCATAAAATATGGCTATGGTACCCATAGTCGTGGACTACTTGAAAGTTCACTTCTGCAGTATGAATCTCTATTTTTCAGGAAGTCATAGAAGAAAAGTTCAAAATTGGGAAAGAGAGGCTTCGCGTCTACATTCACTACCAACCGACGTTTTACCACCTCCACGTCCATTTCAATGTCATCTCATTCGAAGCCTCCGGTAACTATAATCCGATATAATATATATCGGTATATTATACCACATAAACTGTCCGATGTAAGTCCACATAAACTGTCAAGTATCGGGAATGGGGTCATCCAACAAACGCTGTTATTACCGAGCTTTCGGAGATTTATTTCCTTCATCAGGGCTCAAAGCAGCTACATGTGAGGAGAGTGTATCCACCAACTCATACTCTCATTGTTTCCAACTTTGTCAAAACTTTTAAAATAAATAAATAGTATCAGGCTTTCACAAAAACAAAAATAAACAAAACGTTTTGTTTCCAAAGTTTATTATTTTTATTTATTCGCCTAAAATTTTAAAATTTATTGTTTTGTTTTTGTTGAAAAGCTGCTTTGAGCCCTGATGAAGGAGATAAATTTTCCGAAAGCTCGGTAATAACGGCGTTTGTTGGATGACCCCATTCCAGATACTTGACAGTTTATGCGTGCCGTGGGTTGATAAACACAACATCTTATACCTAAGTCCACAGTTTATCAGTTGGAAATGACGACGCCCGAAGAACCGATCTCTATCTAACTGATAAACTGCGAATTTATAGTTAAATTCACTTGCCATTACGAGTACGCGATACGTGCGACGTCCCTAAGCACTGTTCCTAACACCCTTACAACTCGTAATATTCGTAGAAATTGATTTGTTGATTACCGGTAATGGGGTATTTCGGTGGGTCGGGAATTCAGGTTTTTTACCTCAAATTTGGATTCAGCACCCTTGAAAACCTATATACTCCAACTTTAAGCCCAATGATACTATAACATGTGGTAGAAAAATTAATCAACACTTTCAGTGCGGATCATGTCATATGACAGCATGAAGAATTTCGTCTCTGGCGGGTGTGGTCATATGGGGGCCTTCCGTCTGACTCCCGGCCGCGAAAAGTCGTTACGAGTGGCCCCCGCTCGGGCACGTGTGACCCCCAAGCAAAGTCGAAAGTGGGAGGTCACGTGTGACCCCCGATTCACGTCTCACCCCCAACAAGACATCAAATTTTCCTTCCCACTTTAACAGACTTAGGACTGTCTGCAGTAAGGCGCAGGTGTCAAACTACAAATTTGCATTAAATTAATGAGCGCTAGGTAGTTTCCTTTTCCGAGTGGGGGCGGAGCTTGCTTGACACCTTTCTAACAAATTTATAAAGTGGGAGGCTGCCGTTTTCCTGTTTTTCTATATATTTCGCGATCCTAGCTTGAGCCTCTACTCTTTTCTTTCTCGGGTGATGCTGGTGTTGTAGGGTTATGGAATGTATTTTTGCATAGGTTTCCGCTTGCACCTGCAAAAATCGAAAGTGCCGTCCATGTACAGACTGGTACATTCTTGGAGGAGACGAAGGTTGCTGGCACATGAGAACACTATAATTCCTTTTTCAGGATCTTGATGGATTACGAACTGCTCTCCTTTGCAGGTTAATGTGTCCATGCGCTCAGTTTCGAAAAAACTTCAGCACGGCTTTTCGGCAAAACTCCAACCCGATAAGCAATGTTTTGAACCCGGGGTCACTCGTGCCTCGTCAAAAACAACAGCCCGTCGGGATCAGACGTGACAGCACATGGAGGGGAGACCCGCACTTTCTATTCTGCGAGTCTCGGTTTTCAACAGGCCGGGGCCAGACGGCATACCCCCGGTCATATGACATGATGGGCCTCATGCTGCTCGCTTGAGTCTTGCATACCCTGAGTCTTTGCCGAGTGGCGGGTCATGTCATATGACAACAAGCAATAAAAACCATAAAAAACCATTCATTTTATCATTATATGCATATAAGTAGTATATAAATAGCTAAAAACTAAGCTCCAAAGTTATCTCCCGCCGGAGGCCAAAGTAGGCTTTTCTAGTCCCGCATTGAAAGTGTTAAAGAGATCACACGTTTGAAAAAAAGGCGGGACGCCATAAATGCACAAACACTATGCCGCGGGCTTGTGTGAGTAGTATTTTGTAGTATCCAAGAGGTCCTCCAAGGGTTTCATCTCTTCTCTGTGCATGGATACTTTTTCAAAGACAGTTGGCTAGCTACGTCACACCATTCAAATCTTCAACTTTCCTTAGCTTCTTTGATTTTTTAAAAACATTTTCTCGACAAACAGACCCAATTACCGTTATTCCTGAGCTATACTCTTTTGAAAAAAAAAAAAAATTTTTTAAATTGACTGAAATACCCCATTGGACTACTGATCTGACCAACAACCGGTAATCGAATTCTACCCGCTTCAAAGTGGAATGCAGACGTCCACCGCTCCGACTCGGTAAGCTGCATAGCGAACCGTAAATTCATGCAATGGAAATAACAGTCTAGAGGAGAAAAGCATTTTTGCCTTGAGAATTTCTCCTGGAGTCAGAATACAAATTAAGTGCTTGAGAGACAATCAAGATGTTATAAATTGAAGAAAAACATGTTATAACATCTATATAAACAAAATGTTCCAAAAATGCAATACAAATCTGTAGGTACTTGAGATTTTCAAAGAGACTCTTTGTTTTTACAAGGTTGCAACTTCTCAGGGTACGTATGAATCAAGGCCCTGGGTGCAAGAAAATTCATAGTATATTTAATATATAACCTTATATCACTAAAATGTTTATAACCCTTAATTTCCAACATAAACTCAAAAATGAAATACTTAACTATTTTTTGATCAGTTTTAGTTAATTAAACTTCCTCTCTTCGGGAGAAAGCTTTCTAACGGTAAAATAAATAAAAATACAACCGAATGTATGTTTGAACTCGGAAAAACGTGATTTTTTGGTTTATGATTTTTAATAATTAACCTTTTATCGACCAAGAAATTTTCTCCCCCCCCCCCCCCCCCCTCGGTGTTGTAGAATTTACCCCTGGTGGTAGATGAGTACTGGGTAAAACTTCTAACCTAGTGATGAGTTAACGAAGTGGACCGACAGCATCACTTTTCTCCAATAAGATCTAAAATATAATAATTAGGTATACGGGAAATAATCGCCCAATAGAAAGTAGTTGGAAAGTAGTAGTGAAGCCACTCGGGCTGTCAGACCTCCTACTCAACCAGGAAACATCATAACAGGAGTTATAATTTGATTGTTGCACCTTAGGTTTGTTTTTCCACTACTTGTTTGTCTACTATCAGTTTGGAGGTGATGATATTCATAGGGGACCATCTACACACCAACCCGCACAATCCCTGAAAATTTCATCGAAATCGGATGAGAGTTGTAGAAGTTATGGCTGTGGCAAGATTACATGACAGACACGGAACCAAAATTGTTCAGGAAGGTCTGAAACGTAAAACGCGAGTGGAAATTTTGATTTTGGAGAACTTTTTTTTTCAACCTTGAAAAGTGAAAACAAGGCTTCCGCTGCCTTGGTAGACTTGGAAGCAAAAAGTTCTTAAAATAGGCATTTTCACTCGCGTTTCACGTCTCTGGCCTTCCTGAACAATTTTGGTTCCCAGTCTTTCATGAAATCACAGGCAAAACTGTTCGGTTATTCGTTATTTTCAGGGACTGTGCGGGGTAGCGTGTAAATGGTCCCCTTTCAAAATCATCACCCCTCCTGCGCTCTATCCTATAACTGTTGATTAATTCTGGTTATTTTATTTTTCTAATTAGGCTCACACTGCGAGAAAGCCTACCTTCTAAGGTCTGTCATCGATAACCTCGAGCAGTATCCTGATTATTACAAGAATGCCACGTTGACTTGCGTAGTTTCTGAAGGGCAGAATCTCTGTCAGGAGCTCATCAGTAAAGGTGAGCAATTATATAAACCTTTCATTTACCTGCCATGTAAGTGTAGATGAGGCCAATGCCCATCAACCAGCGAAAGTATGCACCAATATATTCGTGTATTTATTGGTCGTGTAGTTACAATGTTTACTTATTAATTGGTTCTCTGAGAAGTATGAGCTGGTCGGGCACGTGTGGGCAGTCTGGTCGGTCCGGGGGCTGCTCGCCTGGTTCGCTCTGCGACGTCCCGTTCCCTAGGGCAGCGGTTCCCAACTAGTGGTCCGCGGACCCCCGGGGGTCCGCGAGGTATGGCTGAGGGGTCCTTAGGATATACAAATTAAATCTATATTTCGACAGCGAACTTGCAAAACCATGTAAGTCGTTTTCCAGAAATTTTACAGGAAACGAGAAAAACTTGCTTCAAAGTGGACTTGAAACGTTGGTTCATATTTGTTGCTTTTGACGCATAGAGAAGAGATAGTCGAGTTTTTGCCAGTTTGGCTCCGTTTGATGGATCAAGGGGGTCTCATTCTATCCAAATAGCTAAAGTCGTTTTCCAGAAGTTTTACAGGAAACGAGAAAAACTTGCTTCAAAGTGGACTTAACACGTTGGTTCATATTTGTTGCTTTTGACGCATAGAGAAGAGATAGTCGAGTTTTTGCCAGTTTGGCTCCGTTTGATGGATCAAGGGGGTCTCATTCTATCCAAATAGCTAAAGTCGTTTTCCAGAAATTTTACAGGAAACGAGAAAAACTTGCTTCAAAGTGGACTTGAAACGTTGGTTCATATTTGTTGCTTTTGACGCATAGAGAAGAGATAGTCGAGTTTTTGCCAGTTTGGCTCCGTTTGATGGATCAAGGGGGTCTCATTCTATCCAAATAGCTAAAGTCGTTTTCCAGAAATTTTACAGGAAACGAGAAAAACTTGCTTCAAAGTGGACACTTGAAACGTTGGTTCATATTTGTTGCTTTTGACGCATAGAGAAGAGATGGTCGAGTTTTTGCCAGTTTGGCTCCGTTTGATGGATCAAGGGGGTCTCATTCTATCCAAATAGCTAAAGTCGTTTTCCAGAAATTTTACAGGAAACGAGAAAAACTTGCTTCAAAGTGGACTTAACACGTTGGTTCATATTTGTTGCTTTTGACGCATAGAGAAGAGATGGTCGAGTTTTTGCCAGTTTGGCTCCGTTTGATGGATCAAGGGGGTCTCATTCTATCCAAATAGCTAAAGTCGTTTTCCAGAAATTTTACAGGAAACGAGAAAAACTTGCTTCAAAGTGGACTTGAAACGTTGGTTCATATTTGTTGCTTTTGACGCATAGAGAAGAGATAGTCGAGTTTTTGCCAGTTTGGCTCCGTTTGATGGATCAAGGGGGTCTCATTCTATCCAAATAGCTAAAGTCGTTTTCCAGAAATTTTACAGGAAACGAGAAAAACTTGCTTCAAAGTGGACTTAACACGTTGGTTCATATTTGTTGCTTTTGACGCATAGAGAAGAGATAGTCGAGTTTTTGCCAGTTTGGCTCCGTTTGATGGATCAAGGGGGTCTCATTCTATCCAAATAGCTAAAGTCGTTTTCCAGAAATTTTACAGGAAACGAGAAAAACTTGCTTCAAAGTGGACTTGAAACGTTGGTTCATATTTGTTGCTTTTGACGCATAGAGAAGAGATAGTCGAGTTTTTGCCAGTTTGGCTCCGTTTGATGGATCAAGGGGGTCTCATTCTATCCAAATAGCTAAAGTCGTTTTCCAGAAATTTTACAGGAAACGAGAAAAACTTGCTTCAAAGTGGACACTTGAAACGTTGGTTCATATTTGTTGCTTTTGACGCATAGAGAAGAGATAGTCGAGTTTTTGCCAGTTTGGCTCCGTTTGATGGATCAAGGGGGTCTCATTCTATCCAAATAGCTAAAGTCGTTTTCCAGAAATTTTACAGGAAACGAGAAAAACTTGCTTCAAAGTGGACTTGAAACGTTGGTTCATATTTGTTGCTTTTGACGCATAGAGAAGAGATAGTCGAGTTTTTGCCAGTTTGGCTCCGTTTGATGGATCAAGGGGGTCTCATTCTATCCAAATAGCTAAAGTCGTTTTCCAGAAATTTTACAGGAAACGAGAAAAACTTGCTTCAAAGTGGACTTAACACGTTGGTTCATATTTGTTGCTTTTGACGCATAGAGAAGAGATAGTCGAGTTTTTGCCAGTTTGGCTCCGTTTGATGGATCAAGGGGGTCTCATTCTATCCAAATAGCTAAAGTCGTTTTCCAGAAATTTTACAGGAAACGAGAAAAACTTGCTTCAAAGTGGACTTAACACGTTGGTTCATATTTGTTGCTTTTGACGCATAGAGAAGAGATAGTCGAGTTTTTGCCAGTTTGGCTCCGTTTGATGGATCAAGGGGGTCTCATTCTATCAAAATAGCTAAAGTCGTTTTCCAGAAATTTTACAGGAAACGAGAAAAACTTGCTTCAAAGTGGACTTGAAACGTTGGTTCATATTTGTTGCTTTTGACGCATAGAGAAGAGATAGTCGAGTTTTTGCCAGTTTGGGTCCGTTTGATGGATCAAGGGGGTCTCATTCTATCAAAATAGCTAATAACCTTATTTTTGAAGAAAATCGGACTTACATGGTTTTGCAAGTTCACTGTCGATTTGCAGCTTCTGAACGTTGACTCCTGCGTCTGGCTTCATATGACAACTAACGCTAGCACACTCTGGTTTGGCTTTATGTATTTCAGAGATGTCAGTTATTGCTATATTGTTAGTTATGTATTGCTAGTGCTCACACAGTACTGGAGACAAGTTAGTGCTAGTGGAGTTTGCTAGTGCTAGTGCGGGCCCTGACCGAGTTGTTTACATGTGTGATTTTGTGCAACATTTTAGTGATTTAAAAGCTTTGTTTTTCACGGAAAGTTAATTACGCGTATGTTTGGACCGTCGGTTAAAATGTGGATCGTTAGAACGGCCTAGGCATACAGACGAAGAACGAGAAAATGCTTTCGATGTTAAAGTTAATAAGTCAGTGACTCTCGAACCGAACTTGCTAGTATCTCTTCAACCCAACTCATCGGCGTCTCTTGAACCTTGTAAATACTCTGTATTTTCACGAATAAATCCTAAGTTTTATAGCATTAGTTTGATTTATTTTTTCACATATTTCGGTTCTTTATAGGTAACTTTAGATAGTGGGGGTCCTCGTCATTGTAGTACCTTGATGAAGGGGTCCTTGGAAAAATTTAGTAGGGAACCGCTGCCCTAGGGCGAAAAATTGTCGACCTCAGTCATTTTCGTCAGTGTTCTGCTTTTGTGTACGAGGCTTAATCAATGTGTGAAGCTCGAAAAACTTCCTTCTCGACATTATAAAATACTTTATAAATATTTGCTCGTCTCTTAGCAAAACTTGGAACAGGTGATTGTGCTCCCTCAGGTCCATCCTCTTAGCGTTTATTGGATGGACCCAAAATCTTCTCCTTTTCCCACTGATTTGTTACTCTTCTTCTGCTTCCAAAGCTGCCCCTAAAACGAACATTTCTCCGTCGTCCGATGAAAACATAATATCTATGCCCGACATTTTCCTGAGAAGGCACCTTCACTCGATGATGGACGACACGGAACTTGCAGAACGACGCACAGTACTGTGAGAATGTGTAAAAAATCGAAAAAAACGAACGCCTATTAGTATTGGAGAGGAGTGCAAGAACCCCAGATAGTCTTGGGCACGTTTAAATAGGTTTCCTGACCTCACAAGCCTCTTACGGATCACCAGAGGGCAAGTTCTGCCATCATTTATGTTAATAACTCATTTCACCCAAAACGCTTACGATGAACTACCTGCTCATTTTGAGTGCGGATACCGTCATATCAACAAGATGGGTCTTATTGCTCTTCATGACGAACCACGGCATAAGTTTGTGCTTTATTCACGTTTTTAAATAATGTTTGAAGTATGAATTTCCCCTAAGCACTCGGTACAATCGTCACAATAATAATTCCCTATTTTGCTTCCGAGTCTACCAAGGTAGCGGAAGCTTTGTTTTCACTTTTCAAGGACGAAAAAAAAAAGTTCTCCAAAATAAAAATTTTCACTCGCGTTTTGCGTTTTAGACCTTTCTGAACAATTTTGGTTCAGTGTCTGTGTGTCTGTCTGTCTGTGTGTCTGTCATGATTTCCTTGTAACGCGCATAACTATACGAAGTTATGGTCCGATTTCAATGAAATTTTCAGGGATTGTGCGGGTTGGTGTGTAGACGGTCCCCTATGAAAATCATCATCCCCGGACTGATAGAAGCGACTGCGCATGCGCAAACGTGAATTCCTTGTAACGGCCATAACTTCCACATTTTCCGTCCGATTTCAATGAAATTTTCAGGGATTGTGCGAGTTGGTGTGTAGACGGTCCCTTATGAAAATCATCATCCCTGGACTGATAGAAGCGACTGCGCATGCGCAAACGTGAATTCCTTGTAACGGCCATAACTTCTACATTTTCCGTCCGATTTCAATGAAATTTTCAGGGATGTTACAGATTAGTATTTAGATGGTCCCCTCTGAAAATCATTATCCCCGGATTGATAGTAGCCACTGCGCATGCGCAAACGTGAATTCCTTGGAACGGCCATAACTTCTACATTTTCCGTCCGATTTCAATGAAATTTTCAGGGATGTTACAGATTAGTATTTAGATGGTCCCCTATGAAAATCATCATCCCCGGACTGATAGTAGCCACTGCGCATGCGCAAACGTGAATTCCTTGGAACGGCCATAACTTCTACATTTTCCGTCCGATTTCAATGAAATTTTCAGGGATGTTACAGATTAGTATTTAGATGGTCCCCTATGAAAATCATCGTCCCCGGACTGATAGTAGCCACTGCGCATGCGCAAACGTGAATTTCCTTGTAACGGCCATAACTTCCACATTTTCTACCCGATTCCGATGAAATTTTCGGGGATTATGCGGATTAGGTTGTAGATGGTCCCTAATGAAAATCAAGGCCTTAAAATTTATCGAAGCCTCTTAGCATGCGCATACGTAAAATCCTTGTAACAGCCATACCATTTACATTTTTCATCCGAATTTGATGAAATTTTCGAGGATTGTCCAGATTAGCGTGTAGATGGTCCCCTATGAGGGTAGTGAAAGGTACTTAGAGATTGGTGTTTTGAGATTAACTACTATGCATCGGATCATCTATATAATCGGGTTATGGATACGAGGAAGCTATGTGCCACACCCACTTGGCAGACGTTTTTTTCTCAAACCTAAAAACATTAAATAGTGAATTTCTCAAAAAGAGGAGAAATGAGGAATTAGAGCAGTTGATGAATGTTTTCTGGCACTATCCCTTGACTCAATCCCGCTGGAATTCGCCGCGACTTTTTGGTTTATTATTTTCAATAATGAACCTTTGGAATCGACCAAGAAAAAAAAAAATTTTTAACACCCCCTCAAAATTTGATGGTTTACGTTTCAAGGTACGTAGAATCCAAAAATCGAATAAAAATTTGGCCGTCCGTCCGCCGTACGCGGCACTTTTGCCACTTAGCATTGACCGATTTTGATGAAATTTGGTATGTAGGCTCCATTTGGGGTCTAGTTGTGCCCCGAAGCTTTTGGTTGATGTAGGTCACTTCTAAGGGTTCCAAAATCAATTTTGAAATTTTGAAAACGCCCTAACTCAAAAAATTTTGATATAAAGGTATTGTTTTTCGTTCAATTTAAGATTCTATAGAATTTTTTGAGACCACGCGGAGCTCTGTAGGACAAACCGTTCGCTCCCTCCGAGAATTTAAAGGTTTTACGTACGATAAATCAGAAACACGAGTGTGAATCGCAAAAGAGGCCTAATCTCCGTTCAAATTTTAGCTGACCGAAATGCGATCGATGTTTTTCTTCATGTTGGATGGTTGGTGGCTTTGCAGACGAGTGATCTATATAAAAATAATAAACCGTTGTGTAATAATTTGCAGCGTTTTTTCTACGAAATTTTCAATATGAATAGAAAGCTTTTTGAAAAATTAAAGTCGCGGGAAAGTGGGGAGAGGAAAAAAACCACATCCTCCCATTTTTCATATCAACAGAATAGAACAGAAAAGATTATGAAGTTATCAACCAGTATCTGATTAGGGAAAACTTCATTGACATCACCACCATCCACAGAACTGATACCTCATGCTGTAGCAAGCACATCTAACGCTGTGGAACTGAGTTGTGGAAGCGCTCTCTCCAGCATCAGCAGCGCTAATGACAGTGACGATTTAGATTCATCATTCAGTGTGATGCACTTCTAAAGACATCTAATTATTACCTATGTTTCGGTACCTAAACTTTTGTAAAATTTTTGAAATAGGTAATACTTTTGTTTTGAATTTGAAATTTCAATATTTTTAATAAACTCTATCTAATATTATTTACTGTGCAATTTTCTTTCCTTAAAATATGAAGTACTATGAAATCCATGATCAGAGCAACTTTCTCTAACAGAACTCTCCACAAATTGATTTTTGATCACTCGACCCATAAACTCACAGTACTGTGCGACGGGTCGAAAAATTTTATCCGCTCCAGTGGACGGAGCTCAAGAATTTCGCTTGCGCCGAGCCGCGCTGTCGACCTAGTGGACGGCCAGCTTTAGAACGTTAGGGCTGTCCAGTTAATAGAGTATTTTTGTACTTGCCGTTTCGTTTCACACGTATCTACTCCCACACGCGAAAAGTTCCTTGACGCCAAAAGCCACGTTTTGGCGTTTGAAAAAATCCGCTGTCTACGCGAGGGTGCGCTACGTGAGGATAACCTCAGAGTAGATGGAGTTGTTTTTCTTCTTCCATGGACTACCCAAGGCAGAAAACAGCAAGTTTAAGGTTGAACAGAAAAGACTATTTGTTTGTACCTACCACTACCTATCCACTTCGTCATTAATATTGAAGTTATTTTAATTCAATTCTCATTATTGTTTCATTTACTGTGGGTTCCAATTTTTCTCCAATAGGTTTTACTATCATTTGTTAGGTAGGTACTAGCATACTTCTTTATTCATTTTACTGGTATCTATATATGTTACAACCGGGTAAAGACAAAATAAACACGACAACTCTTCTCAAATTCGCACAAAATAATATTTAACTTAAACCAAAACGCTGCAAATCATTGCTCAAAGGTTTATTATTTTCTGTATAGATCATCCTTCCGTATAGATCACTGGTTCTCCATCAATAGCACCTACCACCATCTGTATTCTCCCTTGACCTTCCCTCTCAAATTTCAGCTCCTGCGTTTAATAGGATTGGAAATGGCTTCGGAGCTCACTCAGCTGATCAGTGATCAGAAGAGTGAAGAAGATCTCCTCGAATGCTGGAGACGCCTGGAAGAGCACCTCCATTCAATAGGATTGAAAATGGCTTTGGAGCTCACTCAGCTGATCAGTGATGTGAGGAGTGAAGAAGATATCCTCGAATGCTGGAGACGCCTGGAAGAGCACTTCCATTCAATAGCATTGAAAATGGCTTCGGAGCTCACTCAGCTGATCAGTGATCTGATCAGTGAGCAATGATTTGCAGCGTTTTTTACCTACAAACATTGTTTTTACCTACCAATTTTTATTTTTATTACCAATTAGAAAGAACTAAACGCTTCACACTCGATTCGAAAAATAGAAAGCTTGATATGGAAATTTGATTACTGGTTACGCAGAAGGCAAAACTGTATACAAATCGAAGAAATGAACAGCGATCGCATTTTAGTCAGATAAAATTTGAACGGCGATTAGACCTCTTTTGCGATTCACACTCATGATTCTGTTTTATCGAAGGAAAACCTTCAAATACTCGTAGGGACCGAACGGTTTGTCCTACAGAGCTCCGGGTGGTCTCAAAAATTTTTAAAAATTCTGTAGTATTTAAAATTGGTGAAAAAACGATACCTTTATTTCGAGAGTTTTCGAGCTAGGGCACTCTTGAAAATTTCAACCCTTAATTTTCACCCCTTAGAAGTGACCTACATCAACCAAAAGCTTCGCGGCACAACTAGACCCCAAATGGAGCCCATATACCAAATTTGAACCAAATCGGTCCAGTGTTGCTAAGAAAAGTGCCGCGTACGGCGGACGGACGGAAATTTTTTTATTCGATTTTCGTATTCTACGTACCTTGAAACGTAAAACATCAAATTTTGAGGGGGGGTTAAAATTTTTTTTTCTTGCTCGATTCCAAAGGCTTATTATTGAAAATAATAAACCAAAATTGAGAGCCAAAACAATAAAACCAGGAAAGTAACAACAAATCGTTCTTATTCAGGTCTACCAAAACCAGGACTGCAACATGCCCTAAAATCGGTAAATTACCGTCAAAACCCACAACAATATATAATATATATTGTTGTGGGTTTTGACGGTAATTTACTGCATATTATGCAGTTGATTATAGATAACTATTAAATAATATCTATAATAAAAAATTAATAATAAAAAATAATTAGGTAATAAATTTAAAAACATAAATAATATCTATAACGTAGTAGGGATTTCTTATAATATTTATAAGA
This sequence comes from Apolygus lucorum, assembly GCA_009739505.2. Taxonomy (NCBI): domain Eukaryota; kingdom Metazoa; phylum Arthropoda; class Insecta; order Hemiptera; family Miridae; genus Apolygus; species Apolygus lucorum. The sequence goes on along the minus strand of CM019168.2, from coordinate 4,395,964 downwards.
AATCGAAAAATATAAATAATAATAAAACCATAAAATAATAAAACCTTCGCAAAATTTGGTCTGTAAGGGAGTACTAGATTGTTTAAGTGGTTATGTTGAATCCTCAAGTCAGATTTGGTATATCCTGGGGTTTGACAATAGCTTCCTCTTCTGCCATGGATATTTCTGAAATGGGGTGCTTTTTCACTAGCAGAAACCTTAAATAATCATCGAATACTTGCTCAAGTTCCTTCTCAGTGGAGGAACTCTGCCAGATGGACTCACCTCATGGACTCCATCCATTCTTCCATAACTTTTATCATGATACTAGGAACATGAAAAAGAAAAAAATTAATATCCTATCTGAAAGGGGAACAAAATTTGAAATAGACAAGGAGTAAAAATCCGCCAAAGTAACCTTGCCAACTTAACATATAAGCATCACGTTAACGTCACCACAGGGGTTCATTTTTCACGATTTCACGGAGGAGATCTGAAAAAAATGACGTGGAAAGTTAGCATCTACGAGTGCTCGCGCTAGCTGCTCTTTTTCACGTTTCGCGTTTTGTCAACACGGGAAGTACAAAAATACTCTAATATAAGGAGGAAGCCCCGGGAGCCGCCATGCTGGGTGGGTCCGTCGGCAAGGTTCCGTGTTGACAATGCACGTATCGACATCATACTTTCAGAGATATGCTAAATATTTCGAAAACCGACGAAATACAAGTGATGCGTTCATTTACGTGCATCTTTGTAGAAAGAATAAAGACAGATTGAATAACTCTCAACTTCAATGTTCACAGGTGTGATAAGAAAATTGGAAACTCCCAACAAAGATGACTGAAGATACAAAATGTAGACTCGGAGAAAAAGTTCAACCAAGCAAAAACCTGTCGACTTTCCTTCTTCACGGGTTCTCACAACCCAAGAACTGTAAGCAAAAGCTGAAGACGTGATGGGGATGTTTATTAGGTGTGTTTTCCCCCATGTTTTATAAGTGGACTATTTGTTGAGAGCAAAAACTAATTATAATACAATTCATCTTAGTCTTTTTATTTATTGTCGCCATAAAACAATCCATCAACCATGATCGTAAACTAACCTTTTAAATCCTTTCAAGGAAAGAAATCAGTAGAACTACTTGGGTTTTATTAGAGGGTGAATTGAAAAACGTATTCCAAGTGGGTGAGGCACATAGCTTCCTCGAGTTGTATGGATGATCCGATGCACAATGCTAATCTCAAACATAAAGTACTTTGTACTACCCTCATAGGGGACCATCCACACGACTACCCCTACAATCTCTGAAAATTGCGTTAAAATTGGGAGGAAGGTGTGGAATTTACGGCATTAAGGTTTTTACTTATGCGCATGCAGCGACTGCTATCGATCCGGGAGCGACGATTTTCATAGGGGACCATCTACACGCCAACCCGCACAATCTCTGAAAATTTCATCGAATTCGGACAATAACTGCGTATAGTTCTGCCCGTTACAAGGATTCCATCACAGCCTCAAAACCAAAATTGTTCAGAAAGGTCTAAAATGCGAGTAAAAATTTTGATTTTGGAGAACATTTTTTTTCAATCTTGAAAAGTGAAAACAAGGCTTCCGCTACCTTGGTAAAAATGGAAGCAAAATTATTGCAAATTAAGGGTCGCCAAAAAAACGTACTCCCAAGTAATAGTTTTAATATTTATTACCATAATAATTAAATAATAACAATAGAAATATTTGCAAAATAGTCTACACAGTTTCAGTAGATATTCGTTTTCCAGCTTTCAGTTCTGCCACTTCATCACAAACTATCTTTTTAGAATATTTTCTAGAGAAAACTATGGATGCGAAGACCGCGCCGATCATAAGAAGCGTGCTCAGTCCAAATATGAATTGGAATTTCTTGAGGCCGGTGACGTCTTCGGAGTCCCCTCCGTGTTTTAAAGTAATACTGATACACGTGAAAATGTTCATGGGCACGCGGAGCCAGTTACTGAGCGTAGCACGGTATTCTTCAGGTACAGTGCGAGACCTGAGGTAACCTATGGCGGGGTAGTACATGCCGACACACCATTCGTAGACGAGGAACATAACGAAGCAGATGATGCTCATGGATTTGTTGGTGTTGGGGTCGTGGTCTTGTATATGAACGACCATTGTGGTCAGCGATAGTGTAATCACGCAGAATGTGATGGCAGCAGTGACACAGCTGAAGGTCAAAAGGTTCTGAGGTTGGTACCGCTGATTTACCAAGCTACTGTAGGTTTTGGACCCGCATATCAGGGCAACCATGAAGAGGGAGAATATAAGGCCTAGAGGTGGTTGCAGGTCGGCTAATATCGGTGTCCACGAAAACACAAAAGTGTACATGACAGACTCAAACACTGTTTGAACGACTCCAAGGAATAATAGAATTCTGTCACTCTCGAGTAGGAGTTTCACAGGGGAGAATATATCTTTGACTAAGTGATGCTGGTGCTGTACTAGACCGGCATGCTCTTTCCACGTAGATTGGATGACGATGAGCGATAACAAGAGGAAAGGGATAGCTAGAATGAACGGGGTGACTGATCCGAAATCCAAATAGTCAGCAAAAAGTTGAGCCATGAGTCCTGCCACGATGGCAGACACTCCATTGTAGAGCGTTGCTTTGGAGAAAGTCGAGTTCAGCCACTCTACCGGGAGTTTAAGGAAGTTGATGTGCTCGTTGACGTACCAGGCTTCGAAAGTAGTGAATAATATTGACGTGGATATTCCTCCCAGTATCCGACCAATAAGGAGAATTGAGTAACTCGAGTTTACTTTGGTCAAACAAGCAAGGGAGTAGATGATAGTGAAACAAGAACAAAGCATTTTACGACCAAACCTGTCGGCCAAATGACCAACCAGCAGTCCGAAGATGCAGCTGGATAGGAATCCAGAGATGTACAGGTGAGCGATGGTGTCATCTGTGTAGCCGTAGTCTTTGTAGAGCTTGTACAGGTAGGGACCCTGGAGCCAGTCTGCGAAGGTGGCCAGGTAGAAGGCGATCAGGTAGCACCGCTGAAGATTCTTGTAGTGGATATTGTGCGGCTCTGTGAGGGAATGGCTCTTCTTGTCCATGACGTTCGCTCCCACAATAGCTGAGACACACAAAAAACACAATCGTTATAATCAGTATTGGGTCAAATAAAATTAATGCGTAATCCACAACAGTACGGTAATGATTACATTATTGATCGAGTTCTTTCCAGTAGTACAATATGAAATATCTTTTCTACTGCACCAATTTCCATGAAGTTTCTTAAATAAACTTAAATCTTAAAACTTGAAATACTTGAACACGCCTGGCAACCGAGATTTGAACTCATGACCTTCCAACAGAGGTCGGCTCATGTCTCGGGCCTAGAAAACGCGCCGGCGAACGATCACGGCTATCCAGACACTGATTTTCAATATTAATATGGCGTGTCGCCTTCTACTGTCAGTATAATTAGTATTTACTATTAATGAAGCAAATCAGGGTGTCTGACCAAGGGCTAGATTTCCTAGCTCTGCCCAACAACCAGAAGTGGGCGTAATAATCATCGTAATTACGATTAAGATTATAATCATACTAGTCCTGGATCCGAGGCAGAAAATCGCACTTCATTTAGGGATACGATTTGAATATAAATTATGAAAATCTTGTCCATTTTGAGAGAGAAAATTCAAGTCTGCCATTCCAAAACGGTTGCTTTCAAAAATGGCGGCCATGTGAAATGTTCAAAAATCGCGAAAAATCATCATATCTCTGGGATGGATGAAAACTGCATGAATGAGAGATTAGGTCCAATCATGGAAGTTTTCATCAGTCTGCCACTCTTCAACGGCTGTTAACCCTCGGCAGATAATGAGGAATTTCACCGATTTCTGTTTGCATTTTTCCTGAATAGTTAATGGTGTGGGATAGATGAAAATCGGGCTGATTTCGGAAAATAAGTCTCCTGTTATTTTTGGGAGACAATCAAAATTTTTAATTTCAAAACTAACCGGGAAAACAGACGTGCAGCGGGAACGCTCGCTGATTGGGCTGTTCAGATCGCTGTCTCCTCCCAGTGTTGCCCATTGGGACGACGAAATCGTGTTTTCTAAGAGAAAAGTTATCAAACAAAAACAGAGGAAACCTAAATTTCCCCCATCTCGCTTTTTCTATTTTTTTCTTCAGTTTTTCGATTTTGAACTTTACTGTTTCATGAAATTTTGCATCTGGGGACTATGGATTTCTCGATCTCAGCGCTTCAAGCGGCCATAAATGAACTATTCCAGCATGACGTCATTGTCCCGGTTTTTTTAAACATTCGTATTTTCTACACTGTTTTGTTTATTCGTAAATTAGGAAGTTCGGGCTGAAAGTTTGCCTTAGGGGGTTTTTAGAGGTGCTGAATCCGATTTTGGGGTCAAAAATAGGAAATTCCGACATGGTGAATTTCCTCATTTTTTTGTGTTGAGGGCGACGATTTTATGTGAGCGACTTCAAGTCGCTATAGTGCCCACAGTTAGTAGCCATCCACATCACCCGTCTAGAATCCTTCCTTTTGAGGTTATCTTGGCTTCGTCCAGAGTTGTAAAGTCTTTCTCTACTTGTACATTTTCTGTTTTTCGCGAGATAATGGCATATTTCTTTCAAATAATGCAACTTTTCCGAACAACCTAATGAATCGCCTTTTTTTCATTGCTCAATACAAAACAACAAGTTATTTTCAACAGTTCCCGGAAATAAACTGTTAATCCCCCCCCCCTCCCCCTCAACACAAAAACATTAATACTGAGCTAAAGGTATCTAGTTTAGTTGTTTCCATGCACTGCAGTGAGCATTCGATCGAAAATTTGAACAGTCTTGAAGAAGATGAATCGTTACCGCAAGAATATTCAAGTAGGTAAATCCAGTTTTTTCACGTTTCAGTTCACTCTGCCGCTAGAAAGCAACGAAATACCGATGGCAGACAGTGTTACAAAGATTTTTCTTAGGTGCTAGTACCACATACCAAAATTGCAACTTTCCCAAAATACATAAATTTTAAACATCAAATTTGCATTTTTTAAATTTTAGTCTGCCTTATATAAGCAATGGGTTGCTGAAGGCAGACCACGCTGCTTGAGTTTCAATAAAGTAGTACAGTATTGAGCAAAAATTTAGAGTATCCCAAAATCAACAAATTTTCATCAATAAATTGACAATTTTTTGAATTTGATTCTGCCACTAGAAGACAGCGGGCTATCCAAGGCAGACTCTATTGCTTACATACCACTCATACTTCAACGTGTTAAAATGTGAATCATCCCAAAATTGTCTGAATTATTAATCAAATTTGACAATTTTTCAATTTAATTCTGCCAGGACTTTACAGTTGCATATTATTGGTAGACAAGTCTCATACCCGTAAGTAGACTTTTAAAATCCAGCTGTAAAAATTTGGGACGTCCCAAACGTTGTGGATTTTTGTACAAAAGTGTACAATTTTTAAAATTGAGTCTGCCGAGGGTTAACAGCCGTTGAAGAGCGGCAGACTGATGAAAACATCCATGATTGGACCTAATCTCTCATTCACGGAGTTTTCATCCATCCCGGAGACATGATGATTTTTCCCGATTTTTGAACATTTCACATTGCCGCCATTTTTGAAAGAAACCGTTTTGGAATGGCAGACTTGAATTTTCTCTCTCAGAATGGACAAGATATTCATAATTTATCTTCAAATCGTATCCCTAAATGAAGTGCGATTTTCGCCGAGGCCGCCAGGACTATACAAAATTCTATGATCTTGTAGGCCCATCTCTGCCTACACGAAATACAGAGGAAGGCCCTGGCTCTAGAAGGAGACAGGCTTCCCTCTCATGGCCTCACTGAAGGGTGTACACCAAGGAGAGGAGAGGAGAGAAGGTGAGCTCACGCTGCAAGGTGGGGGAAACGTGACGTCACCAGTGTTCCAAACGCCTCACCGGGAGCATTCTACGTTACTTTACTTGTCATTTTGTTGTTTATAAATGCGCGGTTTCGATTTCTGAATTTGAACGCAACTTCCTACAATTCAGGAAAATTTTATGATTTTAAAGTATTGCACAGGTCACCCTTCTCTGGATTCCCGGACATGAAGGATATGAAACTGCTGATCGACTTGCCAAAAGAGGATCAGAGTCCCGGCCAATAGGGCCGGAACCGATGCTGGGAACCACCAAAAGCTGTTTACAGAACGTGGCTAACAACTGGGAAAGGAATGAGCGAGTAAGATACTGGCAGAACCTCCCAGGTCTAAAACAAGCAAAATTATTTGTGACTTTATCAAAGAGACGGGCTGACGAACTCATCGCTATGCCTAAAAAGGACGTCAGAATACTTGTGGGTCTGTTAACAGGCCACTGCCCACTTCGATATCACCTAAAGAGGATAGGCAAACTAACAACGGACATCTGCCACTTCTGTGACATGGAAACGGAAGATGCCGAACATATCATGTGCCACTGTGAAGCACTGGGTCGAGCTAGATACACAATCCTCGGAAGTGATGTCTTAGCTCCTGACACCATCTCTAAGGTGGCATACACCGATCTTCTCCACTTCGCCAAGAAGTGGGGAGAAGAGGTGTTTAGTACCTAAACCCTTCTTAGTAAATATATAGCCTAATATAGCCTGGAGAATTCCACAATAGACCTCATTAGGTCGCAGTGGAAGGAGTTTGCGAATCAACTCACTATAGACCTCCTACTTAATATTTAAAAAAAAAAAAGTATTGCACAGGTCGACAGATTGACCACCAACAGGCAAGGAATTAATGAAAACCTCTGAAGCGCCAAGTGAAATTATGAATTTCCATCCAAACTAGTTCATAATTTCCTAGATATGCCCGGGACGACAAATTATTTATAATACTCTAAAACGAATAATTTTTTTTCTCTCCCGCTTCTTTTTGAATGACTCGATATTTTCAATTTCATCATTTTAAATTGAAAGAACAACTTGTAAAAACTCATTGAAACGAAAATGGGTAACTTCACAAGTTGCTCTTTCAATTAGAAATGATAAAAAAACGAATAGGTTACTAAAAGAAGTAAATAGGTAAAAAATAAAATTGAGGATATGATAATAACAACAATAATAATATTAATAACATAATTTATTACACAAAAAATGTATACATTTCAACATTTGTAAAAAAAAAAAAAAAAAAAAAATACTGTAATGGAACAAGCAGAACCTGAATTATTATTCAATTCATTAGAAATGTTATACCATTGAAAGAAAATTTTCTGTTAAAATGGAACCTTGAAAAAACAACTGCGTTTGAAAACAAGAGAACCATCACAATAGCTCACAGAAATGCAGGTGCCTATGTTATGTATTATATTACACATTATTATTTATGCAAGTTAGGTTTTGGTTTATTATTTTCAATAATGAACCTTTGGGATCACAATAGTTACGCATACATCACAGAAATACATGAACCTATATTATGTATTGTATTACACATTACTATACAGGGTGTCACCCTAACTCGAGGACCAAACTTCAAGGATCGATTCTACAACTAATTTGCAAACTTTTTTGTCTCTTGACATTTTTTTTTTAAACGCTTTAAAATTATACTTTTTTCACTTTTAAGATTTTGATCGTGTTTTCGACCTTGAGCCATTAAAACGGCCATAACTCCCTCAATTTACTGGATAAACTCAAATATGAGTATATCGTTGGAAAGAACGTTAAATTTCCTATCGGTTCATCAGGACACAAAAGCTTTCGTATAAGTGAATAAATTGGTCAAAGTCAGAAATTTAAAACTTTCTCGAAAATCACCATTTTTCAGGCTGACTCATCTTATGTAATAAACAGCCGTATCGGCGGGCACTCAACGGAAAAAACTTGCCCAGAATCTCAGCTTTCCAACGGTCTATCAATTTTTCTTTTTAACATTCAAATTAGAAGAGTAAATGAAGTTTGAATGCCCGAAAACGTGTGTTTTACAAGCAAATCCAGTGTTTTAAGCGGTTTCTGGCCCCCCTCGACCTCAAGATGGCTTGACGATTTTGGTATCATTTCCTATGTAATTTTCTACGCTGAATCAAATAGTGATACTTCCGAATGGTTCCGACTGCTAGAAAGTGGATTTTTTGAAGAAAACCTTCGTTTTTCGTACATAAAATACGCATTATTCTTAAATGTGGTAGTGAGCATGAAGTGACACCTTTGAACTCAATGAAAACACCGAATTTCTAGTTGATTGAAGTTTTTGTTGAGTTCAAAGGCTTTTGTGTCCTGATGAACTGATAGGAAATTTAACGTTCTTTCCAACGGTATACTCATATTTGAGTTTATCCAGTAAATTGAGGGAGTTATGGCCGTTTTAATGGCTCAAGGTCGAAAACACGAACAAAATCTTAAAAGTGAAAAAAGTATAATTTTAAAGCGTTTAAAAAAAAAAATGTCACGAGACAAAAAACTTGCAAACTAGTTGTAGAATCGATCCTTGAAGTTTGGTCCTCGAGTTAGGGTGACACCCTGTATATTATGCAAGATAGGTTTTGGTTTATTATTTTCAATAATGAACTTTTGGGATCACAATAGTAACGCATACATCACAGAAATACATGAACCTATATTATGAATTATATTAAACATTATTATATTATGCATGTTAGGTTTTGGTTTATTATTGGAAGTTCTACCAATCTTTCGGTTTTCTTTACATACAAAATATTGAGTGGCAATGAGTTGTTTCATATCTTCCACAATGAAGTAAAAAAGTCAGTAACCAGGAATGTAATGAGTGCAATTCGGAAAAGAGGAACCTCATTAAAAAAAATAACTGTAGGGTAAAGGCACCAGTAGTAGACATCAATCCAGTAGTAGACACATGGGACTCTAACTTAAGAAAATAAGAGTTAGAACCATCAGAACGATTTGAATTTGGCGCAATTTTAAACTTAGCTTCTACGGTGCTGCCACTAAAATGGTGAAGCAGATCAAGCCGGCAGTGAAAAGGTTAGAGCATCTGATAAGTTTGCAGTCTCATCCAAGGCCCTTCCCTTATCGAAACAGCTAAGGAGGTGAGTTTGATTTTCATCAATTATTCTTTTATTTTTACAAGATCTTTCACAACTTTTGTTTCTAAAGTATATTGTACACAATTAACTCACTAGGTATCGTGTATTTTTGTGTTAGTTTTGTTTGAATGAGCAAAAAACGAACTGTCTACTACTGGGATACTGATAATGCCTCTTGTTCCAGTAGTAGACAAAAGGTCTACTACTAGAAAATTCATCTTCTTTTTAGTAAAGATTGAATATTATTCATAGTTCAATTCTAAACATGAGGGTTTTCTAATTTTTGCCAGGAAATGTCTTGTTCCAGTAGTATACAGGGGTGTCTACTTGTGGACCACGAATATGTCTACTACTGGAACAAGAAATTCTTGTGTCTCCCTAAGGCATTTCTTTCATCCAAAGCTTCTCAATAAGGAAAATAATTTTATCAAATTCATTTGTTTATTAGGTAGACCACCATGCCGCCTGTGAAAGGAAAGATGTGGAGTTATTCCCAGGAAGCACTTCGAGCACTACGAGCTAACCACAGAGTACTGGAGACAAGCTCCACCAATCAGAACGGTTCTAGGGCTCCCAGCTTCAGCTTTCAGCCCAGTGAGCTCCACCAATCAGAACGCTTCTAGGGCTCCCAGCTTCAGCTTTCAGCCCAGTGAGCTCCACCAATCAGAACGGTTCTAGGGCTCCCAGCTTCAGCTTTCAGACCAGTGAGCTCCACCAATCTGAACGCTTCTAGGGCTCCAAGCTTCAGCTTTCAGCCCAGTGAGCTCCACCAATCAGAACGCTTCTAGGGCTCCCAGCTTCAGCTTTCAGCCCAGTGAGCTCCACCAATCAGAAAGCTTCTAGGGCTCCCAGCTTCAGCATTCAGCACAGTGAGCTCCACCAATCAGAACGCTTCTAGGGCTCCCAGCTTCAGCATGCAGCACAGTGAGCTCCACCAATCAGAACGCTTCTAGGGCTCCCAGCTTCAGCATGCAGCACAGTGAGCTCCACCAATCAGAACCGCTTCTAAGGCTCCCAGCTTCAGCATTCAGCACAGTGAGCTCCACCAATCAGAACGCTACCTGGGCTCCCAGCTTCAGCATTCAGCACAGTGAGCTCCACCAATCAGAACGCTTCTAGGGCTACCAGCTTCAGGATGCAGCACAGTGAGCTCCACCAATCAGAACGCTTCTAGGGCTCCCAGCTTCAGCATTCAGCACAGTGAGCTCCACCAATCAGAACGCTTCTAAGGCTCCCCAGCTTCAGCATTCAGCACAGTGAGCTCCACCAATCAGAACGCTACCTGGGCTCCCAGCTTCAGCATCAGCACAGTGAGCTCCACCAATCAGAACGCTTCTAGGGCTCCCAGCTTCAGCATTCAGCACAGTGAGCTCCACCAATCAGAACGCTTCTAGGGCTCCCAGCTTCAGCATTCAGCACAGTGAGCTCCACCAATCAGAACGCTTCTAGGGCTCCCAGCTTCAGCATTCAGCACAGTGAGCTCCACCAATCAGAACGCTTCTAGGGCTCCCAGCTTCAGCATGCAGCACAGTGAGCTCCACCAATCAGAACGCTTCTAGGGCTCCCAGCTTCAGCATGCAGCACAGTGAGCTCCACCAATCAGAACGGTTCTAGGGCTCCCAGCTTCAGCATTCAGCACAGTGAGCTCCACCAATCAGAACGCTTCTAAGGCTCCCAGCTTCAGCATCCAGCACAGTGAGCTCCACCAATCAGAACGCTTCTAGGGCTCCCAGCTTCAGCATTCAGCACAGTGAGCTCCACCAATCAGAACGCTTCTAGGGCTCCCAGCTTCAGCATGCAGCACAGTGAGCTCCACCAATCAGAACGGTTCTAGGGCTCCCAGCTTCAGCATTCAGCACAGTGAGCTCCACCAATCAGAACGCTTCTAAGGCTCCCAGCTTCAGCATTCAGCACAGTGAGCTCCACCAATGGTTGGTGTTCGATGGTTGTGCAACTTTTTTTTACGTAACAATTGGTACTTAAGTTATTGTGATAATAGGTGCTATAAAACTTTTTTTGTATTGTTCCTGTTCAAAATAATTTAGGTTTCTAAGCATTTTAGTGTTTGTAAGCACCAAACAAAGAAGACTGAATGTGAATGAGATAAAAATAAGACTAAAACAGTTTTGTATTCTTTTTACCTATCTAGTTCAAGTTCCTACAAGCAATAAATTGTTTTGTATTTTTGAAGTTTTGTACTTTTTTTAATCTAAGTTCCTTTGTCAAAACCGTGAATATGGGTGCATATTTGATCAGAAATACGTAAAATATTTAATTTATGAAGTGTCAACTACTGGTGTGTTTCCTTGTCTACTACTGGCACACTAGTGTCTACTGTTGGTGAAAAACTTGTTCTCCAAAATTATCAAAAAACGACCTAATGTTAATGATTGAGTTATTTAGGGAGAATTTAGGTCAAATAAGAGTGCTGTTGGACAAATATAGCAAAAAAAGGGAAATTTATTGGAAATTAGTGAACTACATCTAAATTACTGGAAGAGTCTCACAATAGTGTCTACTACTGGTGCCTTTACCCTAAGGTGTGTCAGAGGAAGAGTCTCAATTAATATGGTTGT